>NW_004624886.1:1561277-1601233 GCF_000247695.1 Heterocephalus glaber
AATGCAGAATTTGGAAACAGAGGCTATAGTACCTGTTTTTTTTTTCTATAAATAATGTTATAAAAAGTTCTAGATTGTGTTCTATCTTGGGAGGGAAAGTAAAACTGCAAACACTTGAGGAAAATGAAGATTGTGAAGATCTGTATCCATCTTTGGAAGAAACTGACTCAAAATTAAGGTAAGTGATACAAAGAATCATTTTGGCATTTACGTGCAGAACTGAAATCGGGGTAAAAGTGAAAAATTTAGAACATCACCAAATGTTTCCCATTTAGGCAGAAAGCATACATTAATGATTCAGACAAATCTCAACAAGGACATGAATGCGATTAAAGAGAATTAAACAGGTGGTAGACTGTATAATGTAGTAGGAGATATGATGTGTATGATACATCTTATGTGACTGCATTTTACAAAGATATCCACGTATCTACTGCCACTTGGTGACAAGCTGCTATAATTGCTATGTTAGGAAACTGGAGAGTGATCGTAGTAATGTATGTGTTCTAGTTTTAACTCACTGACAGGGTAAATGCAGGCATCAGAAAGATGGTGGATAGTTTAACAAATAAGGAAAAATCTCAGAGATCTTCAATCTGATCTGTACTGTCCAGTTAAATGTAGTGGATGATTTACATTTGTAATTATTTACTATAATCTTTTTGTGGAGATTCTTTAATCTACTTAGTTAACTACATAGCTTTGGAGACTGATCTTTAGGATCTTGTAACCTACTTAGGGACATATTTTACATATCTAAGGAAAAAATCAAGACCACGTAGAAAGCAAAATACAATGAAGATAAATTAGTATTGCCTTAGCATATATTATAAAGGGACACGAGTGAAAGAGTTATCCACAATGGAGTGCTGAGAAAAATGGAAAGGAAATTTCAGGATGAAAGGTCAACACAGTCACTCTATGAGGGGAGGCTCAAGGGAAACAGATGGAAAGAAATGGGGGAGGAGGGTAGGCAGCCTCCAGGACCAGGAAAGGAAGCTGGGGTGAGTCCAGGTCCCAGGAAGGTCCTGGAGGATCACAAAAGAGGAATGACAGTATGGCAGCTGCTTATAGATGATCTTTCATATGGTGACTGGTATGACAACGAAATAATACCTGCAATTGAATTGCTCTTTAAATTTATATATATTTCTGCAGTTTTTTCAGACTAAGAAAGTAAAAGAAACAAATTAATTTTGAAAAATCCAAGTGTTTTTTACATTCAGAAGTGTATGATACAGTTAAATAGTACATATGTCCACTGCCAAGATCCCAGTTTATAACTGATGTTGCTTAATAGCACTGAGATTAAATTTAAAAAACAGAATCATTTGAAACCTTCCATTATGAAGATAGATATCTCCTATTTTCCTAATTTGCTAATGGCTTATGTTAGAAACCATAAAATAACATCTGTTATTTGTTATTTTGAGACAGGGTCTCCCAGTGGAGCCCAGGCTGGCCTTGAACTCATGGCAATCCTCCTGCCTCAGCCTCCCAAGTGCTGGGATTACAAGCATGCACCAGCATGCCCAGGTAACACCTGCTATTGAAAAGAGGCTTTTTGGTTGTTTTGTCCCTCTGACTTTCAAAAAATGAGATGCCACTAGAGAATTCTGGTCTAGTAAAATAGTGAACTGGGTCCTTTGGTCATTTGTGTCATGCTTGGTGGACCATCTGCCTGGAACCTAGAAATCCATATAGTATAGAGACTATGAAATGTGCAGCTTCCACAGGTAGTCGAAACAGCCCATTTGGGGTCATGAGAAGGGGCCAGAGACACCACTGGAGCCCTGAGAGGCTGTGTTAAATATTGCTTCAGTCTAGGGACTCAATTCTGAATTCTAAAAAGGATTTTGTGGGGTGGGTGGGGGAGATTGTGTCTAGTATGAAAAGAATTACTCCAAGTTTCTGTATCATTGAAAGAGCTAAAGAATGAAGCTGCACATTGATATGAAAGGTTAATAAGCCAGGAGAAATACAACACACATCCATCTCCTACTGGCCTTTCAAAGCTTAAGGATCAGAAACAGCAAGTTATAAATCCACCTAGTAATTTCCAGGGGTTGAGGTAAGCTCTTGATCTGAGCTTGTTTGTGTCAAAGGAAAATAATACTTCGTGGATGCAATCCAGCACCTTGAAATTTATGAATGAGGAGTTATATAAGAACCAAACACTGAAAACCTTGGAGCAAATTGTGAAATGTATCAATGGTCCCCTGGCCACCACCCACCACCATCCCAAGGTGGAGGATGATTATGATAGAAGGTATGAAATCTAGAAGGACGACTGGTCCCTGGTTTGGGTTTCCAGAGAAACTTATCATTAAGAGAATTGTGAATCAATGTTTGAGCAAAACTCCAAATGAGGAGTAGCAGTGGAAGGAAAAATAGAAACAAGAGCATTTCTGCACTAAGGATAAGGGAGGAAACCTCACGTGCAAATAAACGAACTTCATCATGATGAACAATTTGCCTGGGAAAGCAAGAATAGACCTGGAGGGTTTAGACAAAGAAGAGAGAATTAGGTAATAGTGAGTTTCTAAAGGCAACTGTGGGTCAGTTTCCCTGTGAGGCTTTAAAAATAGAATAGAATCTCTTCTAGTCTAGTCCTGGCTGAAGATGGAAGAAAAATGAAAATAATTCCTTTTTTGTATAAGATTTCATCATTTTAAAGATTTACATTGTTAAAGCTGACGTGATCTGGCCCCTCACTAAGGCCCTGAAAGGTAGGGGAGGTGCTGAAATTACTTCACTAATGAGGAAATGGAAAGACAAGTGTTCAAGTTCAGTTGGAGACGGAGGAAGGCAGGCAGATCTCTAAAGGTTTTGAAGTTCAGAGGGAAACGAGGATTGTCTTTTTCTTTTTGAAGAAATCGTTTGTTCCTTTCCAGGTACACTTGATTACTCACTGTTAAGTAGGCGGAAGTCAATGAATGGGTAGGAGCCGCGGCGTTCAGCAGGAACCCCCGTCTGACCCCTTAGTCGTACATCTCCTAGAAAACAGAAAATCCAAACAAATTTTTGAAGACGTTGCCAAGTGTATTCACTTTTCCTCTGTAAATCCTCTTAACCAGTCATGTCAATGGAACCAACACCAGATGTCACGAGGAAAATGACTCCCTTTTACCTTACTTCAGAAAGCATTAGGTGGAAAGGGATATTGAATTAGTTCTGAGCATAATGGGCTGGCAATACACTGACTAATGAACCACTGCTCTCTGGCATTTACCTGGTCAATGAAGATAACTGCAACTCACAAACTTTCCACAGTTCTTATATTTTCCAGGGCTATAAAGACAAGCATTCAAACTTGGAAAGAAAAATGGTGTGTTGGAATCGTAGCTTTTGTCATTTGTCTTGCTTGTAGTCCACTTGTTTTCAGACTGGTGTCCACCCTTCTTTTCCCAAGCTGTCACTGATCTGTATTAGAATCTGTTCTCAGAAACAATCCAAAAATTCATTTGGAACAAAAAGAGACCCAGAATAGTAAAAGCAATTCCAGGTAACAGAGACATGGCAGGGGGTATCACAATCCCCAACCTGCAACTCTACTACAAAGCTACTGTGATAAAAACAGCATGGTACTGGCAACGAAACAGACCTGAGGACCAGTGGAACAGATTAGAAGATGCAGAAACAACTCCAGACACACTCAGCCATCTCATCTTTGACAAAGGAGCCAAACACCCTCACTGGAGGAAAGATACCTCTTTAATAAATGGTGCTGGAAAAATTGGGCTTCAACTTGCCCAAGATTAAAACTAGACCTATATCGCTCACCATGCACTAAACTAAAATCAAAATGGATTAAAGATCTAAATATTAAAATAGAAACTCTGAACCAGTTGGAACAGAGGTTAGGTAGAACTCTTGAAGATGCTGGTGTAGGAAAAGATTTTATGAACAAAACCTCAGCTGCCCGTGAACTAGCACAAACAATCAACAAGTGGGATCTCTTCTCATTAAAAGGCTTCTGCACAGCAAGAGAAACCACCAGCAGTGTGAAGAGACAACCCACAATGTGGGAAAAAAATCTTCACCTGCTCTTCCTCAGACAAAGGTCTACTATCTTAAATCTATAAAGAACTTAAAAAGATCAGACCTCCCAAATTTAAAGACCCAATCCGAAAATGGGCAGTTGAAATGAACAGACATTTCTCACACAAAGAAGTAGAAATAGCAAAGAAATACATGAAAAAATGTTCAACATCACTGGTCATTCAAGAGATGCAAATGAAAACAATGCTGAGATTCCACTTCACTCCAGAAAGAATGGCTGCTATCATGAAATCAACCAATAAGAAATGCTGGCGGGGCTGTGGGGAAAGAGGAACCCTGCCCCACTGCTGGTGGGAGTGTAGACTGGTGCAACCACTGTGGAAATCATTATGGAGATACCTCAAAGAACTAGGACTGGAAATCCCATTTGACCCTGCTGTTCCACTGCTGGGGATCTTCCCCAAAGAATTAAAAGAATCATACCACAGTGATATATGTGTGCCCATGTTCATAGCAGCACAGTTTGTGATAGCAAAAACTTGGAAACAGCCCAAATGCCCATCAACTGGAGACTGGATAAAGAAAATTTTTTTTATTTTATAAAATGGAGTACTACTCAGTCATAAAAAATGAGAAATTAGAGACATTTATAGCTAAGTGGATACACATTGAGGTGATACTCTTAAGTGAAATAAATAGGACACACATGTATAAATCCCAAATAGTTTCTCTGGTGTGAGAAACTGAAAGTGTAAATAAGGACTAAATGTATACTAGGTAATGTGAAATAGGAAGAAAAGGGGCAAAGGGGAAGGAAGTGGGAAGAGTAGGGGAAAGGAAAGAAGGGAATGGGGTTAATATGAGAAAATGGAAAATAGGAACAAAATCTTTGTAAACAGGGAGGAATGGAGGGGTTGAAGAGAGGGCTGGGCAAGGGTGGAAAAAAAAAAAAGGAATCTGTTCTCAGGCCAGCTAAGCTCCAGATACTTTAGCCTCTGAGCCACCCTTGCACCTATGATGCCTGTAGAGTTCCTAGGGTTTATAGCACGTATTTATTTGCTTCTTTTAATAACTGTACCCCTTTCCCTTTTTGGTGTGTGTGTTCTGCCTTCCCAATCAAGGAAAGTGATGAAATAGAGGAGAAAGTGCATGGGATTTAGAATAAAGTAGACCTAGGACAAATCTGGCTCAGACACTTGCTACCTGTGCAACTTGGGAAATTTATTTCTCTCAGTTTCAGGTGTCTCATTTATAAAATGAAAATGACTTGCTTCAAAATGCCATTGTCAGAGTATCTAAAGCAACACTTGCTGGCTGGCAAGAAATGCTTATTTATTCCTTCTCAACTCCTGCAAGGCGGGGATTGTGGACATTATAGTATCTGTGTTTCTTCCTCATGCTTTGTGTGGTGTTGGGTAGTGGTGGGCTTTAAGTGAATGTCTTCTGTTGACAGGAACAAAAGACCAGGTTCACCGATTAAATAACTTGGAATCAAGGAAGGGGAGAAATACAAGAGAACTGATGTGTTTCTGGAAGAATCAAATTTGGGAAGGTTTCATTCCAGGAGCATTAATTTCAGGTGCAATGGAGCACCTCCCGTAAACCACTTTTTCCCAGGCCTAACATAGCACTGGGACCTTTGCCTGGACCAGAAACGAGGAATAGTCTTCTCCTCTCTTCTTAACTCTTGTAGTTAGATGTGGGTGAGATCCTCATCTCCTGCAACCCACGCAATTGACAGTGCTTAAAATGTCCTTCACAGATGGGTCTCGCATGTACCTTGGGTTATAAAGTACAAGCTGCGAGCTCTTGGACTATTCTCAGCTTTGAGTTTTATACTGGTGATTTATTTAATAAGTTTTGTAGAATCTGATATGGTATTGTGCTATTGGTATCAAACGATGTTACAATTTATGGAATAAAAAGAAATGAATTGATTAAAAAGATTAAAAATAGAAAGCAAAGTGAGAGGAAGAAGGAAGAAATGAAAAAGTACATTTGGAAATATGAATGTAATCCGATGTCAAAGAAGAGAATCCTGCTAGCTGTGGTAAATGTGAGGTGCATGGTCAGTAGTTGAAGGAAAGCCCCTCAAAAGAGTTGAAGTCTTCTCTCCTTGTAGTTTTCTTGAGCAACCTATGGTTATAATGCTCCAGAGTTTACAAAGCACTTTCAACAACTTCACAGTGGATTTGTTGTTGGGTTTTCTCTTGTGATCCTCAAACAGTCTTGAGAGGAAAGCTCCTATTATTTTCCTTATTTTGTAAGAAAAAATAGTGGCTCAGGGAAGAATGGCTCAAAGCCTGCTATTCTTCCTGGAACCCCAGCACAGGACTCCAGCCCATTAAAGACACTCAGTAAAAATCCATTGACTTTCCTTGAGCTTCCTGAGCGGATGGCGCTGTAAGCCTATAATGAGTAGGAGTTAAATTCAGGTTGTTAGATTTCATAGGCAATGCTCTCTTCTCAATAACATTGGTGTCTACCCTCATGGAGTGTGTAGACTTTGCTTTCAAAATGAAACAGAACAAAACTTTAGATTCACCCCTCCACGACAGAATTCATACTTCTCAAATCCACTGAGAAAACATAGGATGTTAAAATGATAAAACAAATTCAGCATCGACTGCAAATGAGTTTATATCTTATATTTATAATGGGAAGATAGACTTATACTTTTAAAACCTAGGCATAGATGAAACTGTAGGCATTTGGTCAGTGAAGCTGGCCTTGTGCATTTGTGACCTGTTGCCGTAATCTTAGGCTTCTTCTGGGAGCCTTAAGTTTGCCATGTAAGATTCACTTCTCTTTTAGTATTCTCTTCTCAGTATTGTCAAAGAGCAGCTTTTGTAGCTATGAGGGTTATCACTTTCTCATAAAAGATCTATGTAATATTGGTGTAGGTTTTAAAGCCTCTCACAAGATTTATTCCTGCTGTCCATCTGGGAGTGGGAGGCAGAGAGGCCCATTATCGGGTGGGACTTCAGATTTAAGGAAACAGGAGAGAAAGCGCCATGGAGCAGAATGGGCAGAGGGGAGTGGGTGAGACTTGGAGGGCACCAAGGACTCAGGAATCCTTGCCTGTTCTGAAGATCAGCATTTTGCCTTATTGAATAACCTTGGACAAAACAATAACTGCTATGAGATCTAGTTTCTAAAATTTAAATTGCATATTTATAGCAATTTTGCCAACTTTACAGGGTTGATGCGAGGACATTCTAATGTGTATGAAAAATATGATTCACATTTATTGACTACTTATACTGTGCTGAGAATTTTATATGTATTAGCCCATATCATCAATTCAAATGAGGTATTATTAAATGTATTAGACAATTTTACATTTGAGGAAATTAAAGCCAATGGAAATTTGGTAATTTGTCCAAACTCATAGAGCTAGTGAGAAGTTGTGCTTCAACTCAATACTAAGTCCAAACTAATGGGCTCAACTTTTCCTATATTATCAACAAAAAACTTCATAGCTAAGCATTAATTTTTTTCTTGCCCAATGTATGTTCTGATTGGTTTCTACCAATAAAGATGTAGTCATCATGATTCCTAAAAACTGAATACCAATGGAGCCTATTGCCTTGATGAATTCAAAATTCAGTCAGATAGATGTTTATTCAAAGAGTACTGCAGTGGAAAAGGGCTGTATGAATAAGATAATTGAATTCTCTTCTGGATCAACAAGGCATTTATTAATTTCAAGTACAAAATGGAAAGCAATTATTAAAAATATTATTCAGCAGAAGTGAAATTAGCTGGCAATTAATTTACTTAAATTCTTAATCAAACAGAATTTTCATTATGCCCCTCACTTTTGGGGAAAAAGAGTCAACCATCACAAGCAAAGTACACAAATCAATAGCAACAACCAACAAAATCACACATGAAAGATTCAGTTTCAGTGCTTATACTGTCTTTAACTGCAATTGCTCCCTTAAAAGAAGATTACTTGGGCCGGGGATTTAGCTCAGTGGTGCTGTGGCCTGCCTCGCAAGCACAAGGTCCTGAGTTCGATCACTGGTACCAGAAAAAAAAAAAAGTGGATTACTCATCAACCTCATGATAGCTCTGAGGGCAGTAAATAATTATTTTAAAAATGGATTAAATTATGTTAAAAATACTAATACAGCAGGAGGCAGGACAACTGTAAGTGAACTAACTGCATTTTAGAAATTTTCAACATGAAAAAAGTTAGATACAAGCAAACCAAATTTTCCATATCTTAGGCATTCTGTGTTATTGAAGGTCTAATGTAGTAAGATGAAAGCCGTAGGCTTATATATATATATATATATATATTTTTTTTTTTTGGTACCAGGGATCGAACTCGGGTCCTTGTGCTTGCGCAGCAGGCGGCAAAACCACTGAGCTAAATCCCCGGCCCAAGTAGGCTTATATTTTTAATATGGGAAGTTCTTTTCTTTCTCCCTATTTCTGTGAGCCCCTGCTGATGCTAAATTGCCTGGATGTGGTGATGAGAAGAGAAACAGCTCTGTAACAGCCGACCTTGGAGGAGACCACTGGGCCCTTGTCTGAAGGACAAGACAAGTGATGTCCTGCTGAGCTGCTTTTACTGGTCCCTGGCCCCCAACAATCATTTCTTTACCTAAGGCCTTATATCCAAGCTAAACAATTATTTTGACTATTCATTAAGCTCCTGTTTAACTTCAGAAGGTTTTTTTTTTTTTTTTCCTGGCAAAGGAAAGGTGCTGTGGAAGCCGGGGAGGAAGCGTTGACAGCTCAGAGTCATGTCCTCAGTCTGTTCTCATTGTGTTCCAAAAGGAAACAAACAGCAAGGGAATTCTTATTTTTGAAAAGGCTGCTGCTCTTTTGCTTCTTCAGGCTGAAAACATAACATGTTGTCCTTGGTACTGAAGGCTGCAAATACAGGCAGGGAGCTCAGCTGATTCACTCTGGGAGTCAAGACCCAGAGACAGCTTCTCACCCTCCCTGGGGATGTGGCTCCAGATGGACCTCTTGCCCACTTGGCCTCTTGCATGGTATCTGTTTAATAAAAGCTTGTGCTAGGGAGCAGACGTTTATGTGACCTCTTATATAACTGGCAAAAAGGGTGGCGACTCTGACTGATGACAACTTACAGTGGTTGAAACATGAGCCATATGATGAGAACCAGACTCTGGTCCTAATCATGGGGCATCAGGGTCACTTCAGGGTGGAAAGAAGGTCTAAGACAGGGACAGAGCAGCAGCTACTGTGCTTCTATTGCATCTGAGATGACTGAGGAAGATGCTGAAGTTCTTGATATAAAAGGGTGGAATGGGGATTCCTAATCGTGGTGTCACTAATGAGTAAGGAGATGAGATGGTGTGTTGTCAGAAATGGGAAATCACAGAGCAGCCCAAATACAATGGGGAAGGAGAAGCTCTGTGGTTGGGCTTCCTAAGTACATTTCTCATTCATGTCATTGCCACCTCTTGCAAAATGAAAACAGAGAGACCTAGATCCCCAAATCTCAGACTTGAACTTTTACCACCCTGCACTACCTCAACTGTGGGCTTTGTTTATTTCGGATGACTGCTCTCAGAATTAGTTAAGAGAATGATCTCTCCTTGGATGTTTATCTAGGCTAACAAAGGGGAGGAGGGCCGAGCAATTTAATCACTCTATAGATTTATGAAATAGTCCAAGCAGCCAAGTTAGGGAATTCAGGCAGAATTAGTCCTGAGTACAGTGATTTTACATGAGAAATCCAGTGTGACTGATTACACTCAAATCTCCCTTATGGAGGTTTAACTTTCAGCTTTCTTGAGTGAGGCTGGTCTAGTCTGTGATCAAGGATTATGTGTTGAGTCAGTCTCCTGATTGGTTTGTCTCACTAGCTATGTATCCTGGGCTATTGTTGAGAGAGCTTTGTATGTAGGAAAGAGGGAAATGGAGTAAGTTACCCAGAAGCCACACTTTGGGCAAAAGGAATAACATAGTTTTCTTTGCAAATGAAAAAGTTCTTTCTTCTCTTTTAAAAAAATCTTGATTTTTATATCAAAACCAGAAAAAAAATGGGATTTTAAAAAACCTAACAATACTGTATTTTTTGCAACTTTTGTTTAGGGTTGTTAGACACATCGTGACAAATGTATATTTTGGGATTTGAATACTGGGAAAGTGAAATGTGCAAATAGCAGTGCCTTATTTCCCAAAGTAGGTGAGGCAGGCTTTAACTCAGACTAGTAGCAACAGGAGCTATCTTCATTCTTTAGCTTGATAAAGTTTCAGGGGGAAAATGAGAAAAAAAATGTTTCAATCACTGGGAACACAGGAGCTTAATAAAAAAGATACTGAACAAGAAGCAGCGGGAATGCCTAAGGAGAATTCCAGGAATCTGTAAAATAACTTAAAAGAACACAAAGAACAGATCTTCTTACAAAAGATTGAGAGGGAGAATAATCTGAGGAGTCATCTCAGGGACAAGGTAGTCTGGGTCTGTCCTCACTAAGAAGACCCCCAGGCAGGCTTGTAAACCATTCTCTTGCATCTGGAATAATACTATTTATCTCAGAATCACCCCAAAGCCAAATTTTTTGTTTTAATAAATATATTACATATATATGATATATATATATACACACACATATATATGATATATATATATATGTGTGTATATATATATATATACACATATATATTGCTCAGCATGGTGCCTGGCACACAGAGGCACTCAAAACCAAGTAGCTATTCATGATTGTTAGTTGGGATATGTCATCTTGACTTGAGTGAGAATCACCAAGCAGGTGAGTAAAGCACTGGGTTTGGTTGTGGATGATTGACATGCAGATTGAAAACTGCAGAGGGAAGGCCCACCCTGGATGTGGGTGGCACCAACCAATAGGCTTGTAGCCTGGATGGAATAAAAACAGAAAGAAGGCCGTCTGCTCCTTTTCTTCAGAGGAGCTCCAGTCTTTGCCATTGCCTTCAGATGGTAGTCCCCAGTTCCTTCAGGCTTCCAGCACAGACTTTTCAGCCTTCATTGGCTCTTTGGCTTTCTGATACAGACTCATACTTGTGACTTCCAGGCCTTGGAATGTCGACCACTCCTGGATGCTCCAGCTTTCCAGCATGAAGGCAGACGTTTTGGATTCTTCCACCTATGATTGGGATTCTTCCCATTCTAATCCTAAAAGCTTACTTGATAAATCCCTTACATAATTATATATATATTTTATATTAATTCTATTCTTTTGTTACTGTTCAGATATTCTGGAGTCCCTACCCACCCTCATGACATTATTTAGGAGGATTTTCTAAGTGTCAGGCTCTTGTTGAAAGACTGCATATGTCTGAGCTCCTTTAGGCCTCAGAAAATCCCCCTGGACACCTTGCACTGGGATGGCCTAGGAGTCCTTGCCCTCTGTCACCTGCCCAAGTTCAATGTCTCCACTCTTCAGAGCCATTATCCATGGTGTTATTCATGGTTTCCTTTCATCTTCCCTGGCTGGGCATGTCAGAGTTAATAATAGTGAGTGAGAAACCTTTGTCCTGAATATGGAGTGTGTAACATAGTGCTTCATCAGGGCAGCATAAGATGCCCAGGATAACACATGCTGTGGACCATAACTTGGGAAACATGAGGCCCATGCAGCTTAGAAGGCAAGGAAATGTAGATTCCACTGGAGATGTTGGTAGCTTGCAGGTTAGCAGAACTTTTAGGTCATGTGAGTACCTGATGACAATATTAGCCTTCTGGGAAAAAATATATATGGAGAGGTAGAGCAGGAGAAGGAGAAAAGAAAGAGGCCAAGAGAGAAAGAAGAGGAGGAAGAAAGAAGCCTAAAAGAAAATGGGTATGGAGAGGAATTATTCAAATAATGGGGGTGAGGGAGAGGCAGGTGTCAAGGGTAATTGTAGATTTCTGTTTTGCATAACTGGATGATTGGTTGTGCCAATCACAGAAAAAGAGAATTTTCAAAGAGAAGTAATTTCATGTAAACTATTGATGGTACGTGACTTTGTGGCAGGCAAATTCATTGGTGAGGAAACATGAAAACAGTCTTGGCTTCATGGAGCTTCCTGTCTTATGGAGGGGCAGCATAGAACCATCCTTTGCATAACATACAGTTATGACTTTGGCTAGTGGAACAGAAGAGAGGTATACTGTACTGTAAAAGTTATAAAGACTTAACTTTGCTAGGAAGGCTGTTATGAGCTTCCTTTAAGACTCTATATTGATTTGAGATCTGGTAAATGAGTAGGTGAATATAATTGAAGGTGAATATATGACCCATTTTACCCTGTAGAGCCCTGATTTATGCCTATTGTCTACTGTAACTAGTAACAGTGTCCTCTTTCACACTCAAAAGTATTCTGCTTTGGATCACATATTACAAGGACATTCCCAGTACAGTAATCTGGGCTAAAGAAGTGTATATGCAAAGGTCCTGTGGCAAAAGAATGGCATATCTGAGATGCTGTAACAAAGTCAAGTGTGTCATAGCAAAGAAAACAAAGTGAATGGGGTGGGGCATCGTGCAAAGGAAAGTGGCCAGTTGTCAGGACTTTGTAGGACAGGCTGGAGAGTATGACTTTGGTCCAAGAGGATTAGAAAGCCAGGGAATGATTTTAATGGAAAAGTGATGTGTTCAGAGGTGCACATTGCAAACCAACTTTGGATGCAGTAGGAAGAATGGATTGGAGGGAGCAAGGATGACTGCTTAGATCACTATACTAGTCCAGGTGAGAAAAGATGGTAGTATTGAGAAGGGTGGTGCTGGTAGAGAGAAGTCACCGATTTTAGAGATATTCAGTTGGTAACTTTGATACAGTGTGGTGAGGAATTGAATATGAGGGCCAAAGGAAAGGGAAATATTAAGGCTAATTCTTAGATTTTTGGTTTGCATAACTGATTGATTGTATAATCACAGGAAAACGGAGTTCTGGAGGGGCTTTAGTGGAGAAATTCATGCCTTCACCTTTGGCTGCATCGAGTGTGCTGCTGAGATTTACAAAAAAAAATGTCAAGTAGGAGATTGGACATATGGACCTGGGCGCCCAGTGAGAATGTTTTGGATGGATATGTAAATGTGTAAAAAATGCTATGTGTATATGTGAAGTTGTC
Organism: Heterocephalus glaber; assembly: GCF_000247695.1. The sequence goes on from NW_004624886.1 coordinate 1,574,359, forward strand.
CAGGAAATGTAGAGACAAGGGGATAGGGGTAGCATCCAGACTTAAACAACTAACATTTAATGTCTTGCTGGAAGAGGAGGAGTCTATAAAGAAGGGGCAGCCACAAAGGTGGAAGGAAATTCAGAACTTGTTGTGTCCCAGAGGCGAGTGGTTCAAGAGAGAAGAAATGATTTTCTGATAGACTTTGCAGAAAAGGCAGGTACAATTATTAAAAAACTCCTTAGATTTAGTTGAGTGAGTACAGTGAGACAGAGAAGTAGACACCCTTGCACGTCATGCAGAATTGAGGAATTGGGAAGGTTTTATTAAGAAGCTGATACTTAGATTTTGAATCATATGTGGATCTTGAAATGTTCAGTAAAATTTTGAAAAGTAGCACTTCATAGAATTACTTGCAATTGGTCCAACTATGATGATTGAAATGATGGAATTTTTAAGAAAAATATCTTGCTGCTCTCTAGAAAAGTAGTAATCCCTTGGAAAAAGAAAATATAATTTGAAAATTGCTCAGAGGATAGAACAATCCAGGTCATAAAAATGCCTGTAAATTTTTGCAGAATATAGTGATAACTCGTCTTAATGACTTCCCATACTTAAATATACTTCAAGAAAAAAAAAACCAATCTAATGGAAATCATTGCCAAGAAAAGTATTCATTGAGAAGGAAAAGATGGGCACATTAATGAGGATAAATATAATTAACTAAGGTAAAATGGTAACCACGTCCCTATATTGCTGAATAATTTCTTGTTTTGTTCTGAACTTTGAATAATTGGAGAGAAGCATTTTTTTGAATTGTTTGTTTTCATGTGCTTCTGAACTTCCTGATTCTGGCCGGGAACAAGGACAAACTTGCCAAAATACTGCAAAAAAGATGTTGCTGATCACGGATAGGAAATACTCCAAGTCCCAGGAGATACTCTGTTCTTAGGAGACTTCCACATCCAGTCTGCTGTCCTGAGAAGGACCATGAGGCCACCACAGGCATGACTAGTGCCTGCTCAGCGCCAGGAAGCATTTGGGAGTTCTTCATTCCAGCCATTAGTGCCAACACAACACTTGGGATTCTTTCAACCTCAAGTGTTGTTCATTTTTTGTTTGTTTTTCAGAAGGGAAACAGATGGCAAAAACTAGACTTGATAGGGAAATGATTGAATTCATTAGATTATATCCATGTCATAGAATGTTATGTCATTATTAAAAACAGGAATATTAATAGCTAACACTTATTGAGCCATTAGTGTATGCTAGGGAATGTTTGAAGCACTTTCTATGAATTAACTCATTTAATCCTCATAATAACTCCCTTTGATGAGTACTATTATTAGTACCCTGCCCTGAGAGACAGAGATGTTGAATTATTTTGCCCATCACATGGATGGCGGGTGTGAAACTACATCTGAAACCAAGGTTACTGGCTTTACAGCCTGTGCCCTTAACATGATATGATACAATCCTTGTTCAGAGATGTCTTGGTGAGATATGACCTATTGTTAAGGAAGGATGGGTATTATATAGTATTTAAAACTGTATCATGAAGGAAACAAATCAATAGCAGGAAAAGCTATTTATTATCTTTGTGACTTTGCTAAGTCTTATCCATTCCGAGCATCATTAAATTTTCTGTTTTGTTAAGTAAGGATAGTAATGTCTGACCTTTATGTGTCACAGAAGGTAGGAATCAAGTGAAATCAAATGGGTAATAGTGTTTTACCAATTTATTTGAAATAAAGTTTTAATGCCAAAAATATTCTTCTTGGTATTTCCATATAAATATCGAACATATACAACACACTATATAAATATTATATGACTTTATTTTTGTACTTTTATATATATATTATTGATGTTATGGCAGTGTAAAAGTAGGTTTAAGGGAGGAATTTTTTTTATATACAATTAAGCATTATGTATTAAGGAGAGTGTTATAATAAAATGTATTAGGGAAACATGGGTATTTGACCAAATTAATCTTTTTTTTTTTTAAACAGTAAGCTGTCCCAGATGCTTCAGTAATGTGCACTGTGGCTATCCAAGCAAGTGAGCTCATGCGGCTTTTCCCAAACACATTTGTCCATGAAACATATTTTCCAAGTATCTTCCAAAATGAGTGTTTGGGGGAAAATAACTGGGTATATACTGCTGTCCATGAAGTGTGTGTGTTTGTGTGTGTTTGCATGTGCGTGTGTGTGTATTTAATGTTTAGATCAAAATCTTAGCACTGGAAGGAGCTTAGAGACCTCCTTCTCCACTTGTCTGGTGGTGACCCCTTGCATCCTTGTCCTGTATGACTAAACCCATACCTCTGGTTTATATTTGGTGATGGTAGGGCTGCAGACCAATCAGATGTTTATTCATTTATTTCTCAAACATAGTTTTGAGTGTTTACTATGTGCTAGGCCCTGTTCTAGACTCTGGAAATATAGCAGCCAATGCAGCAAAACACACCTGTCCATGTGAGGTTGAAATTCTAGGAACCTAGGGGAAGACAGACCATAAACAAAATCAGTAAACTACCTCCTAAAGGGCAGTAATATAAGTGCTCTGAGATGAAATAAAGCAGGAGAAGGATGAGACAGTGCATGGTGGATTCCAATGTGTTTGGGAGGAATAGGGCTGCAGCTTATATAGGGCAGGGCCTGGAAAGGCCACCTTAGGTAACTTGGAGCAAAGACTTGCATGAAGTGTATGTGAGCCATGAAAATATCTGGGAGGAGCACTTTAGGCTCAGGGAATAGTGAGTGCAAGACCACAAGGAACATACTGGTATGTTCTAGAAACAGCGACAGGCCAGCATGTTGGAGCAGAAAGAGGGGAATTGGGGATGGGTGAATGGGAAGAAATGAAGGCACAGAGAAAGAAGGAAGGCAAGGAGGTACTAAATCTCAGTATGTTTCTTCAAAATTCATGTTGTGACCTCATATGCATGGTGGTGGTATTAAGAGGTGGAGTCCTTGGGGGAAATGACTAAGTCTTGAAGGCACTGTCTACATGACTCAAATTAGTGCCTTTATAAAAGAAGTTGAAGAGAGCTGTCTTGCTTCTTGCGCCATGTGAGGACACACAGAAGGTGCCATCTTAGGAGGCAGAGATCAAGCTCTCAACAGAAATAGAATCTGCTGGTACCTTGGTCTTCAACTTCCCAGCTTCCAAAACGTTGAGTAACAAATTACCCAGTCTCAGGTGTTTTGTAGGATTGGCCTGAATGGATTAAGCCAGAAGAGTGGCAGATAGTTTAGGGACTCAAGAGTGAGACAGGAAGTACAGGAGAGTTTTGAATGGAAGGAATATGATTGGATTAAAAAGTTTTTAAAGAATCAAGTAGGCCGTTCTGTTGAGAATAAACTGTCAGAGTGCTTTATACATTTAATCGATCCCCAAATGAATGTGTTATCTTTTCCTATAACCGAGGTCTCATTTTGGATTTCCATTCCAGTTTTAACAAATCTGGTCAGTCAGCAAGGGTCATTACTGTGGTCCCTTCCCTCTCTGCTCCTTGTCTCTCTGGGGTGGTTTCCTCACGCAGGGCTGTAGATGCTCTCCTGGGGCCTGTGTGTGGAGAGACCTCTCCACTTCCTGTGAACACACACTACTTCCTGTTTTGTGATAAACCCAGAGAAGTAGTTCTTCAAGTCCAATTACATGATTTTATTCTGTTTGAATTTGAGAACTGGAACTGAAGAATGAGTCCAAACATATTGAAATAATTATTTTTGAAATGATAAATAAACATATTGTATATTCTCAATCTATGTTCACTGAGTACCTATTGTAAGTCTGTTATACTCATGTAATATTATATTAGGGATCATTGTCACTAAGCAATATAACATAATGACAATGCTTTTTATGTTACTCGTTATCAGGGGGACAATTTCTTTTAGTATTAACTGCTTAGTTTTTTCATATCTGATATCTGCTGTTCATGGATTTACTCTTGTGTGTATAATTGTTGGATGGATTTATGTGCATATATAATTTTTTCTATACTAAATACATTATCATCTCAGACACTCAAGGGTCTACCATCTGTATCTCTTCAGGGCTTCCCTGCTTTCAAGCTCTATTACACAAATAAATATAATATTTAATTGCCCACTGGATTAAATGTATCTGGTTGCTCATGTCCACAGTCTTTTGGATGTGATCTTGGCTGGTCACTGTGGAGCTCAAAAGTATTCAATATTTCAGCACATTAGGAATCCATTCACAGAACATTGGTTGGGAGACTCTGACCTCTACAATTAAGACAACACTACTGGAAAACAATCCTTAAATATAATTTATCATGTGTTTGATTTGTTAAAATATATGCTTCTTGAGAACAACACTCTTCATAGATTGAGTAAGGAACCATCAAAGTTGAAAGCTTTCTCTCAAAGATCAGGAGCACGACTAAGATGCCCACTTCTCACCACTTTAATTCAGCAGGGTAAGGATGAGGGCAATTAGGGCAGAGAAAAAAATAAAAGACATCCAAATTGAAAAAGAGGAAGTCAAATTGTCATTGCTTACAGATGATCTTATATATAAAAAACCACCAAAACTCCACTAAAAAACTATCAAACTAATAATCAGCACACAAAAACCAGTAGCACTGCTATATACCAATAGCAAATTATCTGAAAAAGAAATAGAGAAAGCAATCTTATTTATAACTAATTAAAACACCTAAGAGTAAATTTTACCAAAGAGGTGAAAGAACTCTACAAGGAAAACATGGTATGAGAGAAAGCATTGATGAAATCAACTGAAGACACACACAAAAATAGAAAGATATCCTCTGTTCATAGATTGGAAGAACCAATGTTGTTAAAATATCCATACTACCCAAAGAAATCTACAGATTCAATGTAATCCCTATCAAAAATACCAATGATATTTTTCACAGATCTAGAAAAAGACAATCCTAAAGTTCATATGGAATAAGCTACAAAAAACCCTGAAGAATCAAGTAATCAAGTATTCAAAGTAATATGGAACAAAGGAAGAGATCTTATACTACCTGGATTAAAATATGCTACAAAGCTATAGTCACAAAAACAGCTTGGAATTGGTATTAAAAACAGATACATTAGGCAATAGAAGAGACTGGAATGTGTACAAATCTACAACCAACTGATCTTTGACAAAGATGTTAAGAATATGCACTGGAGAAAGGAGAGTCTTCAATAAATGCGACTGGGAAAATCAGATATCCATATGCAGGAGAATAAAGCTGGATCCTTCTCTCTCACTGTATACAAAAATCAACTAAAAAATGTTGGTGGAAGTGTAAACTAGTACCACTTGCATGGAAATCAATATGAAATTCCTCAAAAAATTAAAAATAGAAATTTCATTTGTCCCACCCATTTCCTTCTAGGTATCTTCACCAAAGGGTTAAAGGTATCATATTACAGTGATACATGTACAACCATGTTTATAGCAGCACAATTCATAATAGTTAACTCTTGGAAGTGGTCTTTCTGTCCATCAACAGATGAATGGATAAAGAAAATATACATATACAATGGAGTACTGCTCTGCCATAAAGGGTAAACTGGAATCATTTATAGGAAAATGTATGAACCTTGAGACCACACAGTAAGTGAAATAAATCATCTTAAATAAATAAGTTAGTTTAAATAAATAAATCAGCTTAAATAAATAAACAAGCTGAAATATCACATGGTTTCTCTTGTAGGAGAAACCCAAAACATAAACAATGAGCAAAATAAAAGATAATAGGAAGTAAAAAGATAGATTTTTTCAAATGGCAAAGGATCAAGAGATGGAAGGAGGGAGACAGAGAAATGGGAAAGGGGATGAAAAAGGAATTGAGATGTGTTATGTACATGTACCACTCCCCATAGGCATATAAACATGTGTTAATAAAAACAAAAACTGAAAAAGAAAAAAAAAACTTAAGTAAAGTGCTTCAGGACATTGGAATTGGCAGAATTTTTTTGGGAGAACAACCCAAAGCACAGGAAACAAAAGCAAAAATAGATAAATGGGATTACATTAAACTGAAAAGCTTTTGCACAACCAGGCATTCTTGGACCAGAGGCACCAGGGTCACAAGTTCAAGCCCAGCCTGGGCAATTTAGAGAGAGAAATCCTGTCTCAAAACAAAAACAAAAAGCTGGGGGTGTGGTTCAGTGCAAAGGCCCTGGCCTCAATTCCCAGTACCACCAAAATTAAAAAAAAAAAAAAAAAGCTTTTGCATAACAAAAGAAAGAGTTAACAGAATGAGAAGCCAGCATACAAAGTGGGAGTAAATATCCCAAAACTACACATCTGACAAGAGGTTGACATCCAGAATATATGAGGAACTTGACAGCAAGGAGATAAGACAAAACAAAACAAAAGACTCAAACCAAACCAAATAGCAAAAAGAAAACTCCAAATAGATGGACAAATGGGCAATAGTTCTAAATTGATAGTCCTCAAAAGATGACATACAAATGGATAGTAAGTATATGAAAAAATGCCCAACATCACTAACCATCAGGGAAACAAGAATCAAAACTGCAACGAGTATCACCTCACTCTAGTAAGAATGGCTAGTATCAAAAAGACTAACAATAATAAGGGCTGGAGAAAAGGGAACATTTACAGACTATGGGTAGCAATGTAGATTAGTGCAATCATTATGGAAATCAGCATGGAAGTGCATAAAAAACTTAAAAATTGAACTACCATATGATCCAGTAATACCTGCTGGCTATATATCCAAAGGAAATAAATATTGAGGAAACATCTGTCCTTTGACATTTACTGAAGCACTAGTTACAATAGGTGAGAAATGAAAACAAAAATGTTCATTAACTGATGAATAGATAAAGAAAATGTGCACACCTACAAAGGATGATCAGAACATATGATGAATATTTAAATTTAAAAATTATTCCAGCAAAAGACACATTTCCATTAATCTCCCCCCAAATACTCCCATTTGCTTTGAACACACTTAACCCGTCTTTCCTAAGTCCTCTATCGTGAGTGTTGACGAGGTGTGATCAAAGCATGGTGAATGCTGCTGAGGAGTGCCATCCAATGGAAAGGCAGGCTTATAAAAATACTGCAGTGTGTCCTTATCCACCTTATTCACTGGATCTGGCACTGTGTAACTTCTGGCTTCTTTCCAAAGTTAAAAAGTAAATGTCTTGAATCAACTCAGGACATTGAGGTAGCCATGATAGTGCAACTAAAGACATTCTGGAAAGAAGAATCCTAGAACTGCTTCAGAAAGTTGCAAGAATGATGGAGTCAGTGTGTTTGAAGCTTGAAGGGAGAGGGAATATTTTGAGGGGGATTGATGGCAATGTGTCTTTAGTTGTAATAAGTTAAAAATGTAAAGATTCATTATCGTTTTCAATCATGCTGGGTACACAATGGAATACTATTCAGACATAGAAAGGATGAAATCCTGTCATTTGCAATAATGTATGTAGAACTTGAGACCATTGTGTTTAGTGAGATAAAACAGGCACAGAAAGACAAACACTGCATGATCTCCCTCACATGGAATTGAAAAATGTTGATTTCAGAAAGCTGAGAGTGAAACAGTGATCACTAAAGAGTCTGGGGGAAAGGCGAAATTAGGAAAGGCGGATCAGTAGGGTTGAAGTTACAGTTAGGAGAAATAGTTATGGTGTACTGTTGCCTACTAGGGTGACTATAAAGATGGTGAATGAGTTTTTACACAGTGAAATAATAGAGTAGATATGTTTAATCTGATTTGAACAGCATCCATTGTATATATGTACAGAAACATCATGCAGTGCCCCATAAATACATAAAATTTTTATGTGTCAGTTAAAAATAAATTGTAAAATAAGAAGAGATCCATCATTTATTTAATTTCTGACTGCCACGAAGTGATTTAGAAAAAGATAAGTTTTTATATACCATTAGCTTTCTAATCATATGATTTAGCAGTTGTGGATCTGCAACAAAAACATATTCTTGCCAGGGATTTAGCTTGGTGGTGTCGTTGTCTGCCTTGGAAACCCAAGGTCCCAAGTTCCATCCCTGGTACCAAAAAAAAAAACAAAAACAAAAAACAAAACCATTTTTTTTTTTTTGAGACAAGGCCTTGGTTTATAGTGCAGGCTGACCTTGAGCTCACTATGTATCCCAGGCTAGCCATGAACTCATGGGGATCCTCTTGCCTCAGCCTCCTAGGTGCTGGGATTACAGGCTTGCACCACCACATGGGTCCAGAATATATATGTGTATATTTTTTTCTGCTATATTTTCAAAGTGGTCAGAATTTTCTCCCTTTTCTCTAGGACAGGAGGAAAAGGGAAATAGTCTAATGTACTACTCACCTTCACAACCATCAACAATCAATTGTTTTTAAACAAGCATTCTGATTTAATTGGTCAGGGGTGAATCTGGGCATGTTTTTAGTTTCCCTGTGACTTCAGTGGGGACACATTGTTGAAAACTACAGATGAACATCCCACTTTGTTGCTGAACACCCATGTTACAGGACATGCCCCAAAGCGCAATCGTCCAACAAAACAAAAAACATGAGGGAAAAGCAAACAGGACAGAAGGCAAATATTTATAGTCCTCACTGTGTCTGGGCATTTCTGACTGTGTCTGGTTAGAGTTGGGGACTTTAGTTGGGGGAACTGGTTCTCACTGCCCTGCTGAGTTAGGAGAAGCTCGGTGGGGTAAACTGACTTACAGAATATATTGGAAAGGAAAAGGTGGCTAAAAAGAAGAGCTAGAGCTGTAGACAGAGAAGTAGGTGCTGGAGTGGTTTGTTTGGTGAGAAAATTTGCAGAGGGGACAGAATATTGGGAGAGAGAGAGAGAAATGTCAGGTCCTTGTCGTGAAAGAAAACTCTTGGCCCTACAAAAGGTGCTCAGTTGATAAGCTAAACCCAGGGCCCTCCACATATGGCCTGACTCTGGTTTGGGAGGCAACGGGAACAGCCTTTCTTGGCCACATCAGAGCTGAGTAAAGATTTGGACAACAATCACACTCAGGACAAAACTGTAACAAAGAAATTAAAACGTACTACTGTTGAAGAAATATTTACTCCGAAGGCTATGAACACACTAAGATACATTTCACATTATTAGCTATAGAGAAGTCACAGTTCACATTCTGAGGGAAAAATCAGGAAGTGACATGAAACATAATTTTACTAACATAGCGTCTGTGAAGCCATGTCAGACCACTATAATTGCTTCAACTAAAAGTACAAATTCTCTAAATTCCTAAACGAAGAACCTTAGCTTTGTAGTGTACTTCTAATACTGACTGTCAACTGTGTTGACTTCTTTCTGGGTCTTTTCTAGGATGGCTAGCATGGTTTTCCCCCCAAACCTTGATGTTCTGTACATGTTCAGCCTTTCTCAGAGCCTTGTGAAGGGACCTGCCCTACCCTACCCAATGGAATGGTACCATCTCTGATGACACAAAACGAACAATCACTTCTCAGTCATTCAAGACTAATATTAATATAGGAATTTTTGAGTTAGTTAAAAAAATTTCATCTGGTGTCTTGCAGTATCTGAGAGGACCTCCATGATCACTAGCAGACACTAAGAGTAAGATAGACCATTTGGAAAGACGGATGGCTGGGGTAGGGGTTGTTATATGCTTGTAGTTGGCCAGAATGTTTGTAGCTCCTACCAAACAGCTAACAGCGCCTTTTTCGAGCACCAGAGACAGAAAATAAGGAAGAGGGAAACAAATACACAAAATATTTAAATTGTAAGTTTTTGAGGGGAAGGGTTCTGCTTAAATGTAATAAATATGTGTCATAAATCTTAAATGTTCAATAAATATTTTTGTTATTTTATTTTATCCAAGTGTATTTTTTTTTCACTTGGGAATATGCCCTATATAAAGATGCATAAAATATTCATTTTGGCAAAGTCATTTCCATTCATTTCTTGTTTTTCAGCATTCGGAAAATCTACAACAGTGTCAATGTAACATTCTGATTATGTTTTTCATTTACTTGGCTTTACACAAAAATAATATTCAAAAGATGGCCCCAAAGAAAATATGTTGGGTACCAGGGTCATCAAGTGAACAATTGCATCTTTCTCTGAGAAGGAGCTGGGGAAATGGACCAAATTGTAGGAGGTAGAAGCACTTGTTTGTAGTCTTCTCTTTTCTCCATTTTTTAATAGCATGGAACCATTTATTTATTGACTGCTTGAAATAAATTCAAATAGGAGAACTTTGTAAATGCTCTAGTTTTTGGTAAGATCTGCCTGGTGCCAATCAATCTTTCCCTTTCTCTTTCTCTCTCTCTGCCCCCCCGCCCCGCCCCGGTCTCTTTCTCTCTTTCTCTCTTTCTTTCTGAGACAACCTCAGACAGTTTGAAAGTTTACTCTTTTTATCCAAAAGTTTGTGTTGTTGTGAGAAGAGCCTTTTTGTCTGGAAAAGAAGCTAGACCATAATTCACCAGCTTGCAATTCTCGGGGGGCTAAGTTGGGACTCATCAAGTCTCACATTTAAGTGGGCTCCGAATGTGGTAGGAAATGAGGCACCTGTGTTCTCTTGAGTGTTTGACTTGTGTTTTGCTGTTTCTAGGTGAGCAGGGATATTTTACAGTTCTTTGTTTTGTTTCTTTTGAGTAGGTGGGGAAGGAGGGAAGGCTGGGGCAGGGGGCTGGAGGAAGAAGATCCACTCCTGAAGTATTTATTGCTTCTTCCATTTACTTGGCTTTTTTCCCCTCCAAATTTTATTACTTCACATTTTTCAATGACAGCTTTATTGAGATATAATTTACATACCCACACAATTCACCCATTTAAAGTGTACAATTCAGTGGTTTTTAGTATATTCACAGACATGTGCAACCAGCACCACAGTGAATTTAGAACATTTTCATCACCTCCAAGAGAAACTATACCTTTAAGTTGTTACCTTCCTAGCCCTCTGTCCTACATGGCCCTAAGCAACCGCAGTTCTACTTTCTGTCTACACAGTTACCTATCCTGGGCAAATCAATAAATGGAATTGTATAATATATAGTCTTTGTCCAGTGGCTTGTAACCCATTTTGCCTTATGGCAATTGTGGTAATGTTGGTTTGCATTGTGCTTTGAAAACTTTTCATGCATCCTTTTCTTTTCATTTGGCTTATCCTTTGCCTGAGTCAGGTCACCCACCTCTGTACAGCTCACACAGCACACCTTCAATTAGTGGTTGTGAAATTCTGAACTAACAGTTGTTTTGTAGAGGTTGTTCTGTAATATCTCTCTGAGGAACATCACACTGCTTCCCTCGCGCATCATGGGGCAGCCTCTTTTCTCTCCCTTCTCCACTGTAATAACAGGCTGTAACCTGTTATGCATCCTGAAATGACTTGGGTTTTCGTTCTCTGTGCTGAGTCTTGATTACACCAATTTCCTTCTGCTCCTATCTCCATTCTGTCCAATTTTCAGGAATACTCCTTAGCGATCTACTTGCTTAGTTTGAAACTGTCCCTGGTAAAAGAAATATTCCAAGCAACATTGAACTTTAAGGTTTCGGGGACACTGGTGTATTGGCAGTGGGATAGATGTTCCCACAGAACTGCCTGATTGTCCACTGTGCCTTATGTGATTTAGAGAAAAGACTTTCTCCCACTGCTATGGAAACCATGGAAAATGTAATTGTTTTGCTTACTTATCTGGTTAAATTTCTGGGCCAGTTCTCAGAGCAAAAGATTTCCCAATTTCAGTTGTAGACTATAACTTTGCTTGCTACATATCTATGTTGCATTACAACCTCTAAATAAGCACAAAAAACCAAAACTGCTCTCAAACTAAGACTATAGATATAGGAGGAGCTTTCTCTATCTTTCTATCTTCCTTTTGGAGAAGACTGTGCCGTTTAATTAGGAAGCTTTGCATGTTGTAGACATATTTAAAAGTGAGGTCATGAAGCTACTTTTTTCTAATTGATTCTCCAGGTGAATGTGTTTAGACTGAAAAACAATAACAACAGCAAACCAAAATTGTTTACATATAGCCAAAGTGAAAGATAACTAAGTTTCATTTGTATGGAATTAAACTCCAAGTTAGAATAAATTTGAGGGGAAAATACCTCGTTGTTCCTATTTTGTGGTAAACAAAATTAAAGAAAAATATTTTTTCCCCCTCTATGTGCTTGGAGGTAACAAAGTTTCTTTGGAATATTTTGAGGTACTATTTTTTTGGTTAGCAAAATTTCTGATTCCAAGGAGAAGAGTTTTGGGGATTTGACTGAACCATACAGGATGGTGAATTAGTCACCTCCACTTGTATTCGTTCCTGTCTGCACCATTAAGCAACATAAGATGCCAAGCCTTGACACAATCAACATTTAAACCATAAAATTATTTGCTATAAAATGTGTAAAGTAAAAGTAAAAGGTGTCTCCTCAGCGAGCTTTCTTTCTCATTCCAACCTATGCAGGCAGAATGAGTGGTTAAAGAGAGCAAAGCACATAAGTAATTGCCCAGATAATTTGGACACATGGAAACAACGAGGCCCTTTTCTGGTTGGCATGTGAAGGCGCTCTTTCCCTAGGCTCTGGCGCATTTTTTCTGCAGTTTGGGTGGTGACTGGCACCTTTTTGTGCCAATGGGAATAACAGCTGGCTTCTCAATATTCTTCCCAAGCAGCTGCTCCATCTACCTTGGCACTGTACGCACACGGCTTTGGTTGTTGACATTCTCAAGCTGTTGGCAAGTCTCTCATGATAGTACTTTCTATTTTACATTTTTTATTCTGAGTAAAATATCTGCATCTTTAACCCTCAGGCAAAGGACATGTAATTAAAAGTCACCCTGGGGTGAAATGCACACTCCTACTCAGATGGGTATCAAGGCTTCTACGAATTATTGTGGATGCATTGGTGAGAAAAGAGACTCAATTTCTGCATGTACCAATATCGGGATATGTCTCTTTTTGAAAAATTTCAATATGGGACCAAAGTAGCACAAAGAAGGAGAATGAAGGAAAAAAATCAGACAATATAAAGAAATATTTAAAATCTATTACGAAAAGAACTAGAATCCTGAAAGTGTAAGTAGCTTCATAGTAGAACTGTAAAGAAATACTAATCTAAAAGTAGATGCAAATGAAATGTACAGATGATTCAGAATGGGGCACAGTACTAGAACGTGCCCTAAGTATGGAGTTAAACCCCGGTTTTCCAGACACACAATCCCAAAACCGAAAACAAAATAATAAGAGTTCTTCTTTGGCCAGAGGAACTTAGGTGGGACCTAGGAGAAAGTACTGTAGAGTGACAGTTAGCTAAAGGTTAAACATACATAGGTAAAAAAGCATTCACAACCTGACATGAAACTATAAAACTCAGCTGGTAAAGTACAGTCACAAGAGCCCGATGGACAAACATTCCGTGAATTACAAGACCAGTGCTCTAACCCCTAAGCTATGGAGCCTCCTCTTCCAAGAATTAGTAACCCAAAAAACTCACAAAGATTGGAGCTTAATAATCACTTGAAGGCGTCATGTATTATAAAATACTACTCATGTCAGCAGCATTGAGCTCTACACCTGAATCACACTCTAATCTCAGTGTCGCCCAGTGAGTTAGGGTACTACGAAGCCAGACATTAAAGACAGGGCAAAGACACGCACATTCCCGGGATTAAAAGTGGAGCTGCCCTGAAAAAACAATCAGGAGCTTTGTTAATTCTCTTTACTTTTCAGTATTGACATTTCTTTTTCCTACTTTGCCTCATCTCTTTCTTTTCAGTGCTCCTTTCCCTGGAGAGCCAGCAGCCCACTGATGAAAGTCAAGATTTCCATGTCTGCCTGGGGTTGTTCACTGACTCCATCAGCCAAAAGTCAGCTAGGCTCAGAGCTGCCTCTGAACATTTAGCCTCCCTGCGTGTTACGAGAGCAAGGCAAACCGGGCTACGAGACTCAGAGGCTTTTGTCTTTGCTTTTCAGAAATCTGTATCAGTTTCAAAACAGATTAGTATAGGGACAGGACGTTGGGCATAAATATGCAAAAGCTAAAACACAAAAAAGAATTTCCTGACTCATTCTCTAGAATGTCTAATGAAAATTATAATTCCTTTTTGTCCTGCCTGTGAGAAGTGAGTGAGGGTGGCAGAGAGGGTGGTAGATTTATCTTTCTTTGCTTGTTTCAGAACTGGAATGCTATCAGGCTGTGCAGTAACATGCTAAGCAATAAAATAATCCTGTATCTTGGGTGGATCAGTGATCCCACTTAGATCCTCTAAAATGTGTTTAACACAATACTACATTTTTTAAAAAGCTCAGTCATGTTGGGAAAACAGTGGAACATTCATCTCCAGGATGGTGCCCAGCCCGGTCCACCCAGCTGTTTTGCAATGCCAGAATGAAGCCACAGGGACCCACTGTCAGCTGGAAGCCAAGGACCAGAAGGGAAAGAGGGATAGAGAGGAAAGGGGGGTACTGATGGGTGTTTTGGAGACAGAAGGAAGCCAGAGAGAGTTTCTGGAGTGTTTTTTCTACCTCCTGGAAATTTAAAATGAAATTTACCCCCTGAATTATCTGGGATCAATTCCATTCCTGATTTATTGAAGCACAATAAATATTTCTCCTTAAAGGGAGAGCACAAAGTTTAGGTGCTCTGGCTCTAAAAATGATTCTCTGATACAGCTGAAATATAATAGGCTTTAATAGCTGTGAGAAGGTATCTGGCCATTTGCTTTTTACAACTAAGACCTGTAAGATACTGTATACTTATAAAATGTCCCACAGCCACCTTTCTCTTAGATAAGCCATAATTAACCCTTTAAACAAAGGCTATTTGTATTTATTTGAATCATAGACACATGAAATTTCCTCCGGCTATCTGGCATGTTAATCACTGAAACAACAGTGTTGATCTCTTTGCCTAGTTTCAGGCTATGTAGAATTTTCTTCCTTTACCTTCTTTTTCCTCCCTGACCTTCTTTCTCTTCTCTTTCTGGAAATTTGATCTCCAAGTTCAAGCTGGAAACACATTCCTGGTACAGTTGTCCAGATATTTCAGATGAGAGTGGATTTCAATCCATATTAACTAGACTTTCCCAAGGTAGCAATTGATTTGAGATGGCATAGATTTGGCAGTACAGTGTTTGTATAGGGCAAGGCATGGCGATTGCATGGAGATTCGTCTAACTTTCAATAAATTGGGGTATTTGAATTTGGACCCCTCTCAGAGGATCTTGAGGCTTCTTGGTTTCAAGTGGATAAATTACTTGGAGATTTATGCATTTAAATGATTCCTAGAGTCCTTGGAAAATGTCTCAGTAGCACTGAAAGAGGAATATTTACTGTTTAAATTTTAAGTCAAATAAAATTGTTCTATAGGAAAATCCTTCACACAGTTGAAGGTGTGATTCATACTTTTACACCAGGTCTCCAGTAAGCACATTTCAGAGAATATAAGCAAACAACTTAAATTAACAACAATCATATTATTTTCAGAAACCATTTGCTGCTGAAAGATGTGTCTTCTGTGTTTTTTTTCTGAGAAATGAAAAAGTGGCTGGAGGAAGAAAGAGAAAGAGAGAGAGAAAAGGGGAGGAGGAGGTGAGGAAGCCCCAAGAAAAATGGTTAGTGAAGGAGAGCCAATCATAATTTGGCTGTTCCAAGCCAACCAAAGCATCTGGTTTCTTTAATTTAGTACACTTCATACTAAAAGGCCAGTTTGTTTACACTGTATATTTTGAGTTATTTGAAATATCTCTTCCAAACCGTTGGGTTTGCAACTTCAGGGGAGGCTTTTCAAATGTGGCTGAAAAGTATCCCCACATCAGTGTCACATGACATGAATGATATGGAAAAAAGGAAAAGAGCTACAGACATTTTAATGGTAGTTAGCATGCCATTTCAGACTACTTTATTATGCCTTTCTGAGAGAACTGAAAATGCCCCCAATTCAACCTTTAAAATATGCAACGAAGCCAGTTTTTCTATACAGGTGGGCACATATGCAAACAGTCCTGGGCACACACTCAGGCACCTGGGGAACTTCTCCAAGGCAACAGCATATTGTGTCTAGCAATACCACTTACTTACATTTTAGCTGAAACACTAAGCTGAAAATATACAGAGGTATCAAATCCCAGATGAACTTATTTGGAAACCTCTGGAAGGAATATTAGGACCCATTCTTCAATTATCTGACTATTCTTTCATGGACCCACTCACAGGGCCTCAGTTACCAATTCTAAGTCGTAGCCCCGTAGGAGTCTCCCAACAACATCCCCTAAGCCACTTTGTTACCCAGACTCCAAATCTGGATGTGAAAATGTTTCAAAACACTTCTACTTTGCTGTCCCACTGTCTTCTGGCTACTCAAAGCAGACTCAGCTTCTTATCTAAACCAATCCCTCTTCCATCTTATTTATGTATTTGATGCCACCCTCCTCTTGATCAAAAGAGGTAGAAACCTGGGAGTTATTTCATTTAAGCTATTTTTTTTCTTGTCTCACACAACCCCCAGTTGGAGAAACCAAGTCTTTTAGTACTTGTTTTAAAATATTTAAATTCATTTTTTCTTTCCACTATCATTTCTCTCTTTATACTTGAATAACTCAATAATTGCCCATTGTTTGATTTTCCCTTGTGTGAAATTACAAAATATATACATGGTACCAAAGACCAGGAAAAACTCCTGAATATTATAAATAAAAAAAGAGAACTTTGCTTTGCCTAGGAGACATCACAATTTCAAATCATGTACAAGAAAACAAACTCATAGGCAAAGCAAGTGGCAAGCCATTAAATTCCCTGTGCTGCTTTAAGGCCGTTTCTTACCCATTTATCTTATGGTCCAGGGTAACTGCATGACTGTCCCGAGCTGACCATTGCAGCCTTCGCAGTATCTGTTAATGTTTGGTAAATCTCGCCACCCTCTCAAGATGATTAGGTGATCAGTGTAGTCATCTTTGACTTTTAAGCTCAGGTAGAGTACCACAGGTTCAGACAGAGGAACGTTTGTTCCACCTGGCTTTCAAGTTGGAACTTTTGACCTCATCAGGAGCTATAACTGCAGCAACTTATGAGGAAACAGCAACAGCGATGCCCAAGGGGGAATACAAAAGAAACACAGGAGACAAAAGCGACGTGGTAAGCGGCTGGTCGTAAACACTTAACGCCTCAGCATGACATCTCTGTGGCCTGTGTAATTCCCACTGACGTCAATTCCATGTTATGGATACTGTAGGACCGCAGGAAAGAAACTAGCATTGCTTCACAGAGAACTCTCACTCAGCGCTATAAAATAACAGTTCTCAGAGTGGGGCCCTCAGACCAGCAGTTTCGGCAGGACTTGACATTGCTAGAAATGCAAGTTTGTGGGCCCTACCCTGGGGTTAAGGGGCTGGAAGTTATAACTTAACAAGGTTTCCAAGTCATTCTTATGTATGTTTGAGGACCACTTCTGTAAAGTGTGATGATAATAACTAGAAATAAGAAAAAAAAAAAAAGAGAGAGATATAAATACATAAGGAAAATAGGCTCATGAAGAATGTGGATATAGGTTTTACTCTTTTTGTACTTGCAGTGGTCAGCACAGAATAAATCTCAGGAGACTCTGGTGACAAAATGGCTGAAGTGTCTTATACAGATTGATGCCAAAATCCAAAATATTCTACCTAGCAAAAAGTCCTTGGGTTTCTTTGAGTGTTTGCTTTTGAGAGGATCACTGAAGTCTAGAAAATGAACGTTATCTGAGGGGCAAAGCTTCCTGGGACAATGATGCACAAAGAAAAGCCCCCTTTTTTCCTGCCTCAAGAATGCTGATACATATTTCAGAGGCCAGTATAGATGTTCTATTAGTACCAATCCCTCTCTTAAAATGAATACTAAATGACCAGTTTAAGTTTTAATCACTTGGTTGTCTTTTAAAACCATTTTAGCTTCTTTTCATTTCTCCAGATGGTCATCAAATCTTGATAATTTTACCTCCTAATATTTCCTGAATTCATCTCATTTGGCACTTTATAGATCTGGAATACTTTCAGATTTGCTGCAATTTTTTCTTTTAGCCACCAAAGTCATTATCTACTTGTTGTTTCTTGCTCTTTCCTCATACATATCTCCCTTTCATCAATTCCCTACAATCATGAAACATTAATCTCTCTGAAATGATAACCCTCTCCTGTCATTTCATGTTTAGAGCCCTTCAATGGCTTTATATCACCTTCAAGATGAAATAGACCCCTCTCTATCTGACCCTGCTTATTCTCCAGCTGCATTGCTTGCCAATTTGCTGTACCAAAGGGATTAATTTATTTGCCTGTCCACAAATATTGTACCATCCTGCCCCTTCCCTGTGCTGAGATATTCCTCCCCACCCTCATCATATGGGTAATTTATAGCTATCCTGGAAGACTCCATTCAAGTATGAAGCTTTCTTGGACCCCTTGTCACTCATCTACTTTGCAGTGGTTATGGTTTGGATCTAGAATGTCCCTCAAAGGCTCATGTGGTGGAAGGCTTGTCCTCAGTGGCAGCCACTGTGGGGAGGCGGTGGAGACTTTAAAAGGCGGGATCTAGTTGGAAGAGGAGAGTCACAGGGGGGGGTGTGTGTTTTTGAAGCATATAGTTTGTCACTGGACCCTTCTTATCTCAGTCTCTTTCCCAGACACCACAAAGTGAGCAGTTTTGCTCCACCACATCCTTCTGCCATCATATTAGATCTCATTTCAGGCCCAAAGCAATTGGGTCAAGCAACCATGTCCCATGAACCTCTGCAACTGTGAACCAAAATAAATCTGCCTTCTAAGTCGATTTTCTCAGGTATTTTGTCACAGTGTTGGAAAGCTGACTGCCACAGTGCCCCTTCTATGTGGTACTCCATCCTAGCATTCAACACCATTATTGTGCTTCTCTTTCCCCTTAGAGCTCCTTAAGGACAGGAGCCGTTTTTATTATCGTTTGGAAACACAGCACTTAGTTTTGCTCCTACTATATTACAGCTGCTCAGCAAATGTTTATTGAGGAGAGAAATGAACAAATTAAAAATAAAGGAAATAATCCTTCTAAAGGCTGCTCCTGAGCACACAGAGTTGGATAGATCTGTGAAAAATGGGTATCCACTGCACAAAAAAGGCTTGTAAGCAGCGATAAGACCATTCACAACAAATGAGTAATAACTCCAAGTCTTTCCCCAGACCTCAAACTGAACCATTTTGAAAATCTGTAGAAATTGAAAATCCCTTTTTCTGCTGTTAATTTCTTTTGCTCGTATTTCCATACTCTTACTAGGACTGGAGGGAGACTTGTTGAAATGAAAGCCCTAAGGGGTATTTTTGAGGAAGTTAAAATTTAAGTGGAAGAATGAAGGATAAGAAAGCTTCTGTGAGAATATTTGTTCTTGCTGCCAAATTTTCAGCCTCCAGAGATTTTTGAGGGGTAGGGTGGGAAAATTTGTACGAGATTGGAGAGCGTGTAACTTTAGGTTCTTATTCAAACCGAACATAAATGCTAAAAAAATTGGAAGTTTATCTTTTCAAATTATTGGAACAAGCCTGGAATTTTATTCTGTGTTTTCTTCTCAAGAGACATAGGGACCCAAAAACAGGGAGGATTATTTGCTTAGGTTGAGACCATGTACTGAACATGTGGAGGTTTTCCCCTCAATTGTTTCCCTCTCCTCACAGTGTTAAGATCCAGGGGAACTGCAGGTGGGTGGTTGGCTTGGATCCAGTTCCAAGACCTTGCTGCTCTTTGAATCTTTAATTGCTTTTGTTTTATTTATATTCTGATGTTTTGAGTGATCTTCCCAGGTTATGCAGGATGGATCCCAGTCTACTGGGGGAATCTATCCTTTAACTCTCATACTCATTCTAAGTAAGAGCCATGGCATCCCAAGGGAACACGTTGTTAAGGAGAGAGTTGTTCTGGTCACCAGAGAAGCCAAAAGCCATGCTCTGGGAGAATGAATCACTGGAAACAATGGGGAAGTCTTTCTTTTAGCCTTTGTTGTCCAAATTGCTGATCTCTGAGTTGTGATTTCTGGCTGCTACAGTTGAGATTTAACGCAGTATGAGGTGGACAAGAGTCAAAAGTCAAAGTGCTTGGAAAATTCAGGTACGTAAATAAAACCTCAGCCTTCTAGTGGTCAGTATCTGAAGAACATCTGGTTCCAATACAGACTCATCCAGTAGAGCCTTCTGTGATGATGCAACTGTTCTGTATTTTCTTGTCCTGTAGCTGCCAGCCACATGTCTTACTGAGACCTTCACAACTGGTTCATGCAACCCAGGAACTGAATTTTTAATTTTTTTCAGTTTGCATTAATTTAAATTTAAATGACCACACATGAGTAATGGCTATTGTATTGGGCAGTGCAGTTTGAAGACATGGTCTTAATGTGTAAAACTAAGATATTGAGCGTACAAAGTGAGGTTTTAAAAATCTGAATAAAAAGTCAGACTACTTCTATGCTGTATGGAAGTTTATCTAATCATTTAAGTGTTTATAGATCTCTAGGTTAGACTACATTCAAAAGGCTTTGAGCCCAGGTATATAAAATTATGTATGTCCATAAGGAGATGTCTGAAAAGGTATCAGCAAAAGAAGTTCTCCCTGAATGGTACAATTTGGGCTCATTTTTACTTTGTATTTTTCTGTTTGTAAAATATTTGTAATAAGTGCATACAAGTTTTTAAAAATTATGAGCTGTTTTGGTAGTGTACATTTTTCAACATTATTGTTTAAAATGTACATGTATTTTCTAAACATAACTTCAGCTACTCTTATTATATATTCTGCACTGCCCAAAGAAGGATATTTGTGTACTGCTTGCTAACCAAAAAATCTAATAAAAAAGAGCTTTTCCCCTTTTATCTCATTTATTTACCAGCTCTTTTTTTGGTAGGATATTGAAAATTTTCATAACTATGTGAATTCTAAGGTGACCTTGTGGTATATCATCTCACCCATCTGGAACTAGGATGCTCAGATATCAAAGTCTATTTTAACATTGAGCTTTTCCAAGGAATTAATTAAGTTGGGACTAAGACGGATCTAGCAGGGTAAGTGGGAAAGGGGACATTATCTGGTCCTCAAAGTTGTTATTGTCTAATTTCCTTAAGTCATGTGTGTTCTGAAGGATGATTATTTCTTAGTTAAAAGTTGAAAGACACTCTGAGAGTATAATTATTCATAGGATGAAAGTAGCTCACATTCAGCTCTCATTGGAATGAGGATTCTTTTTTCTGATTAGTTGGTTTGTTGAATGATGTCTTTTACAATGCAAAATTACGTCTTTTTTGTAGCTGACATACAGCTTTTTGCTCAGTATTTCTGTAGACGAGCCCCAGGTGCCAGTGCTGAGATATCAGTCTCATGTGATCTCTCTTCGATTTATCACCTGGCACCCAGAAGCACTCAGCTCACATGTAGCTTGGCATGGGTTCACATTCAACAGGGCTGAACATTCCATCCAGTAGCTAACCTTAATTCACCCTGGGATGAGATTAGAATCAGGAAGCCTGGCCAGGTTTGAATCAGCGATGGATGACTCCATAGGCCTTCAGATGATCATGGAAACCTGGGTGTATACAGACTGGACCTCCAAACACATTTACGTTCATTATCAAGTAGCTCAGCTTTTCAATAAAGAACGAAGGAAAATGTACCATTCATTCGAATAATAAAAAACCAGCCTGAAGGAATCTGCTTAATGAACATAAGTTTAGGACTATCACATAATTCCATTCCTATTTTCAAGATTTACTTTTGTAAAATTCTGCCTTTGGAAGGCCTCAAACCTTTTAAGACTGATATTCTTTAAAATACTTTTTCATATCAAAATACATATTTAAATATGTACTTTATATGAGTGAACTAACTTTACATTTGAAATTTAATTTTTTTTTAGCTAATTAACAGCATAAGTAGCTGTTTTTATTTCTGTTTTTTAAAGATAGGATCTTGTTATGTTGTCCAGGCTGGTTTCAAACTCCTGGGATCAAGTGATCTCTTTGCCTCAGCCTCCTGAGTAGCAGGGACTACATTCACATTGCACTTGTTTAAAAAATCAACTATGCAGTACTAGAAGGCTGACAACAACCACAACCAGTTCCTTTTCTCATCACCACTCTAAACTCCAGTCATACACATGCCCCACTGGTAATTACTTTCATCTGTCTCACATTTTTTTGTTATGGTATTTACCTCCATATTTTTAACTAATATATTTATATGGCCATATGTTGAGTTTTGATCTCAGACATCAAAAAACAATTAAGAATTTGCTGTTTGCATATCACCCCTTCATGCCCTTCCCTACTCCCATACTTTTCATTTCCTATTCATTACAATTTGGGTTTAAATCATATTCACTATGATAGTCTTAATATTTCACAGCTGAGGAACATAAAAAGCCATATTTACTTATTGTCCATAGTTTTATTTTTCTTTTGCTCAGTCTTCTATGTATCTGAAATAATGGTAAATATAGTGATATGTTAGGCATAACAGGTATGAAGTTTGTCTTGTTAGGTCTGTTCTGCTTCTAGACTTCCTTCCTGTAGACATTTGTCACTGTCCTACAGATCATTCTCTTTCCTTCTCTCCAATGTTGGATTTTCTATTTTTGCTGTCCCCTCTCCCACCCGTCCTGCCTTTCCCTTCTCCCTCTTGTTTATATACTGATTTTGGTGGAACACAACTTCTAGAAGCTTCCTGACAAAGGGACATGAGAAGATAGAAGCTGACAGATTGCTTATTTGCATATAGTTTATTCTGCCTTTACTAATTGTTGGGGATGGAGAAGAACTTGGCCATTTTGTCTAGGGAACTCTAAGTGTGAATAACTTCAGCTCTTTTTCTTGGGTGTCCAGTTTTCACAGAGAAGGGATTCAGGTGCTGCCATTTCATAGATAGATTCTGCTTTCATCTCAAGGACCTCAGAATGGTGCCTCCTTCATTGCCCTGGTATTCCCATGCTCTCTTGTCCAGAGAGGCTTACCTTCCTCAGAGAATAAAACTAGTCTGCCAAGGAGTATTTGTGTGGAAATGGAGGGTAGGGCAAGAGATCTGGGAGTCCCATACAGACTTTGGACCAATTTTCCTATTTTTGGCATTCTCCTACTTCCCTTGCTACCTGTCTTTATAGTTCCTTGCTGTCTTCAATTCCTGAGACTTTCTAAGGTGTTGGGTACAATTAGCTTACTTTGTGCAGGCTTCTCCCTTGTGCAGGCACTTAATGTACAAAGAAGAAAACATAACTCAGACACTGCTGGACTATCCACTTTCCATCCTCCAAATGTACCTCTTGCTTGTTGCTATCTCCATTTTCACTCTTTGATCTTGTGGATTCATTCTTATTTTTTTTATTGCTGCTTTATCCTAGGCTTTTGGGATAAGCAAGTACTTTCAACCTACCGCATTTATCCATCCTCTAAAAAATCAAGATAAAACATGTCATCACTGTATTGATGCAGAAATTGAGACCAAGAAAATAAGATACATGATAAAAATCTTAGATAAAAGAGTGGTATGGTTAGGGCCAGTTTGCTTTCCTTGTCTCTGAGCTACAGGCTCTCTTGAGGCATTGTTCCATGAGGCTTTACGTTACCTAGGTAATTCTCAACATGAGAACCATGCTCAGAGATCACTCTAATAGGTGCACCAGAAAGAGGGAAAGGTTAAACAGAAAGGAGCAATTAGGGAGAAAAAAATGTCATCAAGCCAGATTGGCATCAATCAAAATGTATGTAGACACCGCAAATTACAATATGCAGCCACACTTCACCCAGAGTTAGGTTTTTTAAATGAGAAAGCAATGCCATTGCACATTCAAACATGCAAACCTCAGACTCTAGTTGAGCTAGAGATGGGACAAACTGATCCTTGGTAGATTGGGGCTGACATGGAGGAGCATCATGTTCTGGAGTGTGTCTCAGCTATGTGCCACCCTTAACCCTCTCATTGAGTATGTACAAAGCGAAGCCATGAACAGTTCTGTGCAAAGTAATTCCATGTTCTGCTCTTTAGAGAGAAGGTGCAGGGCTGGGGAAAGGGTTTGCATAACACTGTAATCTTGGTACATTAGTAAGATTTTACACAACTGTCAGAGAAGATCAAGATGATCTTCTGATTCCTTCTCTCCTTTAATGCTTCCAATGATTTAAGTTTAAAAGCTTCTGAAATATGTTCTTGCTATGGCTAAAGAAAAGCACTTGGGAGAAGACGAAGAGGGAGACTGTGTCTTGAAAACATTTAATTCATTAACAAAAAATGATGCATTTGGTGAAGTTCTTTTGGAACTTTTTCTCATTAGAGTTAACAACTGAATGATTTTGTACAGAAGAAAGAAACCTAGTTTTGCCCAAATCCCCCTCCCCCCATGCCCCATTTTTGCATTAGAAATGTGATAGGAATGAATTCTTCCTGAGGAATTAAGTCTATTGGGAGGAACAGGAATTTTCATTTGTATCAGATATGGGATTTCCAGTGAAATTTCACTTTTGTGATTTGGGCTTTATTTTTATAATAAGTTTTCATAAGGCATGTTGAGATTCTGGGTGGAAGAGATCCACATGATCATCATTTTGACCACTTACTTATATTCTGATGCCCTTTGATGGTATGATTCTAGATTTATATGACTCTAAAAATGTTTTTCTAAGCCAACTTTGAAAATTTCATATATTTGAGTGTAAAGCACCTGCACTTCAGACCTTGGAGTTAGGGTTTTTAAGAAATCATTAAATGAACCTGAGGACTTCAGAATATGCTCTAACCCAGTATAACTGGTGCCCTTATAAGAAAAGGAAATTTGGACACAGACAGGCACAGAAGGAAAATCTTTTACCGGCCCAGGAAGAAGACAACTGTTTAAAGCCAAGGAGAGAGGTCTCCAAATGAAAAGAACCTCAGAAACCTGGAGCTTGGACTTCCAGCTACTAGGACTATGAGAAAATAAATGCTGTTGCTTAAGTCATCTAATCTGTTATTTTATTATGACAGACCCAGCAAACTAATACAGATGTCCTTAATTTTCTGAATCAAGAAAGTAAACGTTCACCTTTGTATAATTAGCCATATCCTTCATACGTAAAGGGAGCCTTGGAGCTGGCACAGTGCATGGTGTGAAGAAGCTCTTGGACACTCATATTGGGCTGGATACTCCCCACTTTGACATCATTCACTTGCAGGTCCTTGGTGGTGGCTATGGTTGTGTGATGATGTCAAGAATATATGGAAATGACAGCTGTGATCTGGATTTTGAGATAGCAATGCTACTCCCTGGGGTTTCTCCAAAAAGAGAAGGGCGCGTTGAGTAGCTCTTAGCTGTTCCTACCAGAATGTACAGGTGAGCCAATAAAAACCACATGGGCAGCTGTATGGAGAGCTGCTGACAAGCCCGAGAGATCCCAAACAGACACCTGACCCATGTCTGTTGTCAGGACATTATCTACCATGGCAACCAGGCTGGCTTCCACCACACTTGCTCGCCTAAGGTTCAACCGAAGAGGGACAAGAAAGTCAGGGTCCTAAATATCAATAGCATCACTCTGTCAAAACCTCTCCTGTGACCTTTCTCCAAAAAGGAAATGCAATGATGTTAAAAGCTGTCAGTGTTACAGCATCTGAAATTCTCTGCCAGCATTGGAAATTCTCTGCCTTTCGTGGTTGGTGGCCACAGTCCTTTCAAAGGGTACATAAGCATGGTAAAATTTATGTTAAAACTGATTAAGATGAAACACAAAAATTAGAAGGTATCTTTTTCTGTCTTAAGAGCAGTAGAGAAATAGAAAAGCAAAATGAATGTCAGCTAATGCCATGAGCTATCCAAACTCTACTCTGCTGTTCCCTATCACTAAACCCTGTTCAGAAATTTCTCAGCACTTGTGACAGTTTTGATCTCTCTTTCTCCCACTCTGTGTCTTTTCCTTTCTCCTTATTTTCTATTTTCCCATCAAGATTGCAGCCTCTAGGGTGGGAACAATATTCGTTATATTCACCAATGTACTGTATATTCAAGACCAATTATAGGGCTTGCCACAAAATTGTTACTAAATAAATATTTGTAGAATAACAGACTAATCAGAAAACTATTAATGGAACCAAGGAAAGGTGCTAAAAAAGATTTAGTTCTTATCCTGTTATGTACCATGAAAGGCACTGTCATATGCTTATCTCATTTAGTCCTTAAAACATTAGAGTGATGCTCTACCGAGGTCCTGAGTCATGCGAAGACGCCAAATCACCCCGCTGCAGACAGGCAGGTCTGCCCATGCCTACGGAGGTCCTGAGTCACACAGAGCACGCTGAATCAGCCCGCTGCACACAGGAAGGTCTGTGCATGCCCTACCGAGGTCCTGAGTCTCGCGGAAGACACCGAATCACCCCGCTGCAGACAGGCAGCCACCTGGTTCCACAATACAAAGACGCAGAGGACAACAGACCACCAGACCAAGGTACTGAATCCCGCTGTTCCCGGCCCAGAGGTAGGGGCTTCTGAGCCATCGTCCCATTGCTCCTGGTCCAGAGGAAGGGGCTTCCCGGTCACGATCCCTCCCGCTGCTCCCAGCCCAGAGGAAAGGGCTTTTGGGCCACCTTCTGTCCCGCTGCTCCTGGCCCAGAGGAAGGGGCTTCCAGGCCACCATCTCTCCCACCACTCCTGGCCCAGAGGGAGGGGCTTCTGAGCCGCCATCCCACTGCTCCTGGTCGAGAGGAAGGGGCTTCCCAGCCACCATCCCTCCCACTGCTCCTAGCCCACAGGAAAGGGCTTTTGGGTCACCATCCCTACTGTTGCTTGTGGCCCCTGTACCACCTCACCCAGCTCAGAGGAGGTAATCCATGCAGGCACTAACAGCCCCCTGCCCCAGTCGAAATGAGAAAACCCGTAAATAAGTCTCAAAACCAGACTTCCAGATCACCTACAGCAACCCCAAAGGGAAATGAGATGGAACA
>NW_004624886.1:1606481-1621033 GCF_000247695.1 Heterocephalus glaber
AAGATGCATTATGTAAAGGTACAATTCCCAATGAGAAATGTAATTGTGTTGTATACCTACAATGTACCAATAAAAGAATTTAATACCAAAAAAACCCCCCAAAAAACAACAACATTAGAGTGATGTTTTCTTAATGTCATTTTTCCAATGAGAAAACTGAAGTCCAGAGAATTACACAATTTCTTGGTGTTTCTGTCATTGCGGTAGAATGAACTATATCTTACTCTTCTCCTCTCTAGTATTTTGAAAACAAGATTTTCAAACTTTGCAATTAAACTTTGTCTTGTGTATTGTTTCTATTTTACTTTTTTTTTTTCTGGTTGTGCTGGGGAAGGAACAGTCTTCATGAGTGCTAGACAAGTGCTCTACCACTGAGCTACATACTTCAGCCCTACTTTTCCTCTTGTCCAACCTTTCTGATGCTTTAGTGATTCTGAACTTTGTACAACTTCATACTGAGGTAAAGGCTGAGGTTGGCTGAAGAGACTGTGGCAGTTGAGCTACAAGGCAGTCTCTGTAATTTTGTTTTCATTGGTTATTTTCAATGTATTTATTAGGTTGTTAAACTGAACCATCTTGACTGGGCCCAGCCAAGTTTCTTACAGGGTGAATGGCACATTAACTCTGCAGCTATAATGAAAGTCAGTACTCCTAGGTGAGCACCTGAAACTGAAATATAGATGGGCAAGTCAGGAGGGGGTCGAAGGTTCAGTGAGATATTTTCCAAACCTCTCTGGTTTGGAAATCAAACTAGAAACCTCCTGGGGTCAAGGCTTCTGATGAGATTCCTGGAGCTTCTTAGTCCAGGCGTGGGTTTGGAATACTTGGGAAATGGCCAACCACAAAGATCTCAGGACTCCTCATTCTGGCTTGGTTTGGAAGTGCTGAGCTGCGTGAAAAGTAGGACACTTGAGGGGGTGGAGGAGACTTTTTAAAACCTCAACAAGAATTTTGATTGTTCATTTTTGGCTAGAGTTTGGGGTTAGTTCCATGTAAATCTAAAGAGCTTGTTTTCTACTGACTTCAGGGTTTTGTTTTTTTTAGTTCAACTCTTTAGTGTTGAAGCAATATCATCATGTAGGAAAGTAACCCATTATAGTAATTTAGGTTGAAAAACAGTGAAATTGTTGCAAATTAAAAATGAAGCTAGGTGCCATTTAAAATGACCAGAGTGTGCTTTTAAATACCTTAAAGTATACAAAAAATTCAGTGTTTATACAATTAAATGATTCAAGGCACAAATGAATGTCTAATGGGCTATCCAGATCATTATTTATTGATCTTTTAAAATAAAAAAGTAAATTAGAGTACAATATTTTTTTCTTTCAATAATATTGTAATTCATGAGATGAGATGCTGCTGACAATACTGATTATTTTGAGAAGAATGAATGAATTTGATCATATAAGAAATGTGAAAAATATAGGTCTGAAAATAAATTGGGTGGGTATTCACAAAGTTTAATAAATAATCTAACTGGGTTCCAACATGAAACTACAAATAATTTGTCCTAATATTATCCATAGCTTCTAACTCAAGGGAATTAAAATGTAATGGACTTTCTTTCTCTCCTGCTCAACTGGGATTTGAGGACTCAATCTATTTTTAATTAAACTTCCTGGGGTCACATCAAAATGTTAGGCTTATCAACTCATTTTGAATTTTAATTAGCTATTTCTTAAAATATGTTTTAAATCGTGCTTCTTTTTAGGATTTCATTCTTTAAAATACATGCCTGTATTCAACTGATAACTCAATTCCTGTGAACAAAAATATGTATGCTAAGGAAGAATTGGCCAATGGGGAAATTTATAATTTTTTGATATTTATCAGTTTAATATCTTTTAAGTTTTGGAATCTTTTGGGCTCACTTTAGCTCAGATTTGCTGTTTGAACAAGGGTGATTCAGATTAAATAGGTAGGAAAAAATATCCTAACTTTTTAATTCTTTAAGGACTCTATCATTTTGAATTTTTTAATAATTAAATTTTAATGATATTTTCACTAAGGCTTTCATCTCTGAGTTATTTCTTCTTTTTTTTTTTTTTGTACCAGGGATTGAACTCAGGACCTTGCACTCATGACACCACTGAGCTAAATCCCCAGCCTCTCGCAGTTATTTCTTGACGAATGAATACTTTGTGATTTTTAACACAGGAATTAAAACAAACAAAATTAAAGATAATTTTTGGTATTTATATCGTATACTATAGAACTATGTTTTCCAAATATTGGGAAGGATTCATTTGAAAGATCCAGTTTTATTGGCTAGATATCATTTTATAACATTAATGATAGGCAATATATTACTTACACTCCTGAATGCCTTCAAAATTCTGCAGGTTCATATCATTAATTTTTTTTTCCTGATACTGGGGATCAAACTCAGGACCTTGCACTTGTGAGGCAGGCCCAGAGACACTGAGCTAAATCTCCAGCCCCTATATCATTAATTTTTTAAAAATGCTGTATACAAGTCTTGCACTTCTGAGACATTTTTAAATTGTACCCCATTTTAATGACTGGCATTAAAATAACAACTCATTGTCTGAGAACATGTTCACTACTTACCATTTTCTATTTCCTCCATGGATTTGGTTAATCTGGTCATACTTGTCCATATTTACACACAAATGTGCAGTCATAGTGTCTCTCAAGTGGTGTAAGATTGATTCACGGTACACTGAGGCTATTATGTTCCCTTTTGTGATTTATCTCTGCCTTCTCATTGGTTCCAGTTCCTCAGCCTTTAAAGTGCCATAGATTGCATGTTTTAAAGTTATTTCAAAATTATTTTTCCTTTGCTGTGTAGATTAGTGGGATATGAGTAACTAACAACTGAACTGTTTTTAGGTTTAAAACATTAATTACAAATTTTTCTTTCAGATTGCATTTCCATTTTTGCTTCTCCAGGAGAAAATCAAGAACCAGAAATTCAGTTCCTTCTAAATTACTTAGACAATTGTTTGCTGCTTTTCCCCTTCTCAACCTTCTCTTATCATTGACTCTGGAAGGGAAATGTGTGTTCCACTCATTTCAAAGGAATGTGCACAATTTGGTGGTAGATTATGCAAACTCCAATTAGTGGCCCACAAGGTGTTGAAAAAACAGGACCCTGACGTGTGGGAAATACTTTGTGGCTCCTTTCCAGAAACTTGAAAAGCACCTTCCTTGCGTAGATGTGAAGTCAGATCTCTGTCAACAATGAATTGCTGCGCAAAATCACATCTACAACACGTGAATAAAACAACAACCTCCAAATAGTTTAATTCTAGGCATGCTTTGTGCATAGTCCCCCTTACATGATGGTATTCAAGTCTTTATTAGAATGTGTCAGATAGCTTTAGGTCTTCTAACTTAAATAATGTTCGCTTTTCATTAATTCATTTCAATAATAAATGTGTATGCTGGGCTCTGGGTATTCTGGACTTCATAAAATCTAGTGGGATGATGGAGAGAAGGCAGAGAAAAACAAAAGATGGCAGACAGACCTGAGAAACGGAAATAAACTCGGTAAGTAAGATCTCACCTAGAATTGGGATTATTTCATTTGGAGAAAATAATGGGCAAATGCTTAATATGAAAATGCTTTAAGCTGAAAAATTTTATATGGGTACCTCATTTTGTTACCCAGAACATTTATATTTCTCTAAATAAGGAGAAAGACATATTCTCATGATGTGAAGGAATTCCTATAGAGACAAAAAATAGTTGTCCAAAAGAATACTGAGTCTGACAGAGATCTGGAATTTATAGTTCTCTAGCTTCAGACTTGTGCTGTCTCCTCATCTCTTCTTTGGTTGTTAAGTGATGTGCAACTTCTTTTTGGTACTGGGGATCAAGTTTGGGTCCTTGCGTTGCGCAGCAGGCGGCGAAACCACTGAGCTAAAACCCCGGCCACGATGTGCAACTTTTTAAAAGGAATACTTATTATAGTAGTTTATGTAACAAAATATATTGCATACTTAACAATTAAAAAAATCTCTTTTTACTTCAGATATTTGTTCCCTTAAGTGGGTTGTATATGCAGAGAGGTCTGAAAGATCTATTCTTCAGGTGCACAGGATGTACCCAGCCCATTAATTTACCTATATATTACAAGAACTCAGTGTTTCATGTAATTTATGGATGCTGTCTGGAGGAAAATGATGGCTTTCCAAATGAGCATCAGCAAAGTTTCATTTCTGGTCAGAATTCATTTTGGACTTCCCACCTCTGTCAGCTACTCTGTAACCTTCTAAATGGACCTAGTCAAACCTAAACACGCAAAAGGGAATCCAGGGGACAGCTTTGCTCTCAGGGCTCAGTCTTCCTGGGGAGCCAAGTTTCCCTGACCTCAGAATGAATCCCCTGGTGCAGGCTCATGCAGCTGTGCAAATGGAGATGGGAAGGCTTGTGTTGTCTTGCAGGTCCAAGAGTCCTTTCTTCTGGATTGCTGATAAGTCACTGACTAAAACTAAAATAAGGAAAGAGTCACATATGGACCTGCCTGGGTAAAAACCTCAGAAGTGGAAAGAAAGAAACATTTTTATGGAACCCACTGGAATGTGAGAAGCTTAGAGGAAGCCTTTGGTAGTGATGTGTGAAATTGATGACCTGATTGTAAACTTCCAGCTAGAACTCTGAACATTGTGATGAAAAATAAGAACTGGTTCAAATCTAAAATACCAATTGTTCAATGATAGCTGCTATTCTAGAAAACTGATCTTTCTGAAAATTATGCCCAATTGGACATTTGTATAGAGAATAAAATATTTAGATAAAAATATTACATAATCACCATTCAACTGAATCTGATATACTTAATTATGTAATTTAAAATTACTTAATATACAGTTGTGCACTTTCAATTTCGTGTTTGCTGTTTGGGTTTGGTTTGGTTCTTCTGGAAAGCAGCACGTGTGGCCTCAGGGTAAGTGCAGGGAATGGGGTGATTCTGAACAGAATCCTGTGATGCTTTTGAAAGTGGAGTTCGGGTAGCTATGATCTGGCTAGCCCAGAATAAGTTAGAAGCTTGTTAAAACCCTGATGCCCTGATCACCAGACCATCATTAACCTACAAAACAGTTAAATCTAGCACAATTCTCATAAGCATTAGCATGACTTCTCATAGAAGGGGTGATCATTTCACTTTTTCCACACCAATCTAAGTCTTTGACTTAGCCTGAAAGGTAGTTTTGTGAAGTAACTGTTTAATTTGATAAACTTATTGGTAAGTGTGTTGGAGAAATGGTTACATGATTATATGATATCTTCAAAACAAAATGAGAACATTCTATAAGCCTACACTGCAGTAGCAATCCCACGTAGCTACTGTCAAATTCTCCTGGCCCCAAAGGAGTTCAAATGGTTGTCTCTTCCACGAATTTTTAGGTGCACCTGAAATTGTACTTTGTGATGCTTGGTCTGTGAATAGTTTTCAGTGCAGTTGCACATACACAAACACATGCTACTTTTGTAAACCTACAAGTTATTGAACTTTGCATTTATTTATTCATTCATTCACAAAAATATCGATAAAATATCTACCATTTGGCAAGCATAAAGCAGTGATAAATACAGTTTTTTGTTCCTAAGAGAGTCACAGTGTTTTGGGGTTGAAGAAATTAAACATCTAATCACAAATATCATGAAGAAGAATGAAGAGTGCGTGTCCTAGGTGCCTAACCTTTAAGGGCACCAGGAAAGTTCCTTCCGAAAGAGTGACAACTGAGTGAATGACGATGGGAACAATACTTCATGGGTCATGGAAATTGACTTGCTTAGAGAAGGAAGGAAAATGAGTGGAGCTGAGTCTTTATGAAGATGGCGATAACTATGTGAGGTAATTGAGGAAGGGATAGGATGGGCCAAGGGAATAACCTAAGACTTAATCTGAGACCCTCAAGTTTAAAGAGAAGAGTGGTCTTCATGAAGGGGCCACATTTTGAGGGAACTAGGTAGCTGCCTATGCATCCTGTTGCTGATTTTCATTTGGAGCAGCTTGTGTCCAGCCTGGCGTTCAACGAACTTGCCCCCCAAAGAGTGCAAGAGGGTAGCTTTTGCATACATATGACAGAAAACTCAAAGGATTTTTTCTTTTGCCTACTGTTTGCTAATTTTTGTCTCCTCACAGACAGCAAGTAATTTGGCTTTACTTCTTTTAAAGAATTTGTTTGACCCATTTATGCTTTTCCTTTACAGTTGCAGTGTTGATACAGCTACACTTTCAGAGAAAGTTCAACTGCTAATAGTCCTCCACTGCACACCAAACCAAATCTGGAGTAAAAAGCTGCTTATTTAAGAGGCTGTGAAAATTTTAAGTTTTATCATGTTAAGAGAATCTGAAACCAGAAGGTATTGCACACATTGTATTAAAAATCAATTATATTCTTCATTCAACATTATTAATTAATCTGAAACATTTTAATGAACATGTGCATTGGATTGTGCAAGCAGGGGCTGGAGGGGAATTTGTTATGTAGGCAAGGGGACCAGAAATATACAAAGATGTTTATAGTATATCTAGAAGGGGGAAGGGTGAGGCTACAGGAATGGGGTGGGGACTACCTATTTCTAGGACACTAGAAAAGACTTCCTAAAGGTGGTGATGGAGTCAATTCTCCAAGGTTAAGGGAATTGGGAAATTAGAGGGTTGAGTATAATGCAAGAATGTTCCAGGGAGACAACTCTGAGTAAATGTTAAGGTAGGAAGTAACAGTGGGCAGGTGAAACATGAGCTGTAGTGTTTGGTTGCTGCGTAGGGAAAATGAGGTAAAGAAATGGAAAGCAAGGAGTGGGGTAGGGTCTTGGTTGCCTTGAATGCCAGGTTGGTGGGGAGCCACTGGGAGATTTTTGAGGAGAATGGGTTAAGCAGATTTATGCCTTGGAAGGAGTAATCTGTATTTAGGATGGATTCCTCTTTAGGCCCTGTTGAAACCACAGACCTCAGTATGCGAGGCATAAAAAAAGGAGGCCCTGACCTATCAGGATGGTGGGAGAAATGGACAGGGGGACATAGATGTGAGAAATATTAGCGAGTGTATACGGTTGCTTTGATCTTGAGAGATATTTGTGGTTTATTTTGTGATTTCAAAATATCCAGTTGTGGTTGTAAAGTGGTATGTAGCTCTCAGTCTTCCCAACTCCCAAGCCAGACTCCCCATGCGTCCGGGTTCACATGCTATTTCCTCAGATAAGCTCTACTTACTCTCCTATGTTCCTGGTGACAATTCTGTAAATCTTTGCATGAGTATTTCCCCATCTTTACTCAAAATTCTTTTCCCATATATTGTTATTTTGGAACCTTGTTTTTGGAGGCAGGGTAATTAATATTGGTCTCATTTTATTTTATTTTATTTTTATTTTTTTATTTTCTGGTACCGGGGATCAAACTTGGGACCTTGCGCTTGCAAGGCAGGTGGTGGAACCACTGAGCTAAATCCCTGGCCCTATTGGTCTCATTTTAAAGAAAAGTTCAAGGTCATAACAAATTTTCTTTTGAGTATTTCTTATTATCTCTCAGTCTTTTAATTTTGAGAGTTTAAAACCATACTAAGACCTTGAGAATCTAGAATGGTCACAGGAAATCTAAACTTACTCTAGTGTTGCCACTCTTTCCTCATTGCTTCTTCTTCCACCAATTTAAAGCTTCTAGTATGTGCCATGGACTACTTCAGCCTTCAGTTTGGTCTGAGGCCTTGGAAACTACTTTAGATCCAGAAGGATTTGGATTTTGAGGTTAGGCCAGAGCCTAATTGGACATTGAAGGTGGCAAGAGTGAGGGAAGATCTTTCAAGATTCCAGAGCGGCTATTCTCCTATGTGAAGTGGTCTTCCATCATGTTTACTTGGCATCTTACTGATCCTCTTAAAAACTCCCTTGAAAAGAGGCTGCATGCCATCTTGGCTAATAGTGTGAGTTCTAGAGACCTCAGTGGTAAGTTCAAATTTTACCTCTGCCACTTTGTTGGTGTGTGGCCTCAGACAAATATCCTCATTTTTCAGTGACTTAGTTTTTTATCCACAAGTAGGATAATAGTGTGCAAGGCTTCTTATAAGATGAACAAATTCTTGAGACTCTGTCCATTTAACTATATTAATATGAACATATTATATAGTTGGAATTTGCCAAGAGAGTGGATCCTAAGTATTCTCATCACCACAAAACAAAAGTACATGATGTGACAGATATATTAACTACTTGGACTGAGGCAGTTATTTTAATATATATCATAAAATCATGCTATATACTATAAATGCATACAATTTTTATTTGTCAATTATATCTCAGTAAAAGTGGATTTTTTTTTGGTGGTGCTGAGAATGAATCCAGGGCCTCATCTATTTCAGGCAGGCATTCTACCACTGAGGTACATACCCAGCCCTGGAGAAACAATATTTTTAAATGAGTAATAATATTTGCCTTATAGGGTGGTGTGAAGATTACATGCAAAACATTAGAAAACAATTTAGTTTGCAACTATTATGTACCTCAGATGAGGTCAGGCCTTCTCATTGACTTTTGCCCTATTATATCTCAGTAAGTGTCACACAATATTTTATTGCATACATCTCTGTCTTTCACTAGACTTTGAGCTCCTTGAAGGTGAGTACACACGCTCACATCATATTCATGAATCCTGGCAATGTTGCAGAAACTGTGTCAATTTACACATTAGAAGATTGAGATGTTAAATGCTCCAAACTTTGCCCAGAACCACATTGCTTCAAGAGATGGACTAGATTCAGAGCTGCATGTGCTGAGCTCCATTTTCAATCCTTGCTCTATAGGATCTCAGTTGTAGGCATCTCTGTGTGCCTTCCCCCACCCCACTGCAGGCCTTGTGCAACACCCACCATGGATTGCATGCTTATTTGATTCTTGATGAACAGGTTTGATAGATTTTACCCTGGGGGTGGTTGAGTTTGAACACATCTCATATGATCTGTGTAAGTTATGCTAAGTAGGTAACAGCATTGACAGGTATCATTGTCCAAATTTTTACATTTCTTTGACTTTCATATTTGGCAGGTAATTCCATTGTTTTTTATATGAAACAGCGGGAGAGGAAGGCGAATTTTTAAAGGATAAATTAACTGCCTAAGAATTCCTGATCCCAGACTAGTCCTCAAATCTGTAACCAAAACAACTCTCCTTGAATTGACACCAGATTTCCTTTTTTATTTTCTTTGTTAATATTCAAATATATATATTTAATTTTAAAGAGTTTAACTCATCAATGAGAATTCCAAAAAATGTATCCAGTGAACCAAATATACCTATGTGAATATTTTTAAAATTGAACAAGTGAAGACAATATACCAGTCAGATGCTAAAAATTCAACACATACATGAAGAATATTTTATAATCTCCAATTAGATACTATTCCAGACAGTGCCCTTGACACTAATATTAGTTTATTTGGAAATAAAGCCATTTGTTTTGCAATCAGATAATAATTCAATTTACTTAAAAGTAAATTAAACAGAGGGTGGTAGTCAGCTCCCAAGCTTTGTCTCATTCACTTAAATTCATTCATTCAACAAATAATTACTGAAACTCTATTACACAGCAGCCACTATGCACAGAATAATGTTCTAGGGAACAGAATGATCATCCTCCTACTGGGGTTTGCCCTGAAAGAGTAACCAAAACAACTCAAAGTTCTTTTCTTTCTTTCTTTCTTTTTCTTTCTTTTTTTTTAAGAGGTGGAATGTATCAAAGGATGTGCATAAAGTGAAAAAAACATTAAACTTAGAATCAGAAGCAAAGAATTAGAATCTCAGCCCTGTTACATAGTGAGAAAACCTGGAATTGACTTAGCACATGCTCCTAAGCTGGCACTGTGTAAAGCTTTCTCATTTAATATTTTACTACAGTAGCTACATGATCTTTGAAAAGACTCTTAAGCAACCTGGGCCTCAGTTTCTCATTTGTAAGGTACAGTGAAAATTTTGTGCCTAATTTAGTAGGGTCATTGTAAGGCTTGAAAGAAGTGATGTACACATGAAAGCTCCCCACATACTCTAAATTGCTATCTCATGTAATTTATTATAATCAAGCTAGCATTTATATTACCGCAATTTAGATTTTCTTCTAATTTGTACTTTTTTCTCTATTTATTGCATTTTTAGTCTATTAATAATATGATTTTAGTTCTTGATTATATGCTTTTTAGTCAAACCAATATATAAGAACTTGGATATCTATTTATAAATATGAATTTTAATATATTACATTATTTTCTTAAAGTGGGTAGCAAAGAAGGGACAGTCAAGGGGAAAGGTGGAGAAGAAAGCAAGCGAGAGGAAAATGATGTAAATTGAATGGAAGTAAAAAGAATTACTCCCTTTCTCTATAAGGTCAGGAGCAATTGGGAGCCAGATTTAGAAATAACCTGTATTCAGGAAAAAAAAGCTTTGGAAAGTAGTGATCAGCTAAGGAAGAAGTAGGGATAAATTAGATATTCATTTTTACTGATTAGATTTAAAATAATTATCCACCTTGGTTCCAATGTATGTGTTTCCTAATTTTTCAGGCTAGTGTTCTACATCAGAATACATGGGCTTGAATTGCTACTAAATATTTCAGACTTGACTCCTCAGTTCAAAAATGAATCATAAACTCGCTAAGGGACAAGTTATAGTTTATATTTCTTCCCATCCCTTTCCAAGCTTGGCAGAGTTCAAGTACATCATGAATGATCAGCAAATACTTTCTGTAAAGTGATCTTCAATGCTTCTACTATCATCACCACTATTTTCTTAACTGTAGGATTATTAGTCTTTAATTTGTGGAAGCAGTCCATTTATTTCAACTGCAAGGAGTCGTGAGCTAAAACTCTGAATGTGAAATGGTTGTGCAAACGGAACAGGATAATTCTGGGGAAATTAATCAAGTGAACATTAGGGTAGTATTCAAGTAGCTTCTATGTTCTCAGAGTTTGCATAATTGAAACTTAGAAATTTATGCCCACTGTCTAATCTTTTCCTGCTCAAATGTAGAGAAGTGGTCCCCACCTCCCCCACCTTGCCAAAGTTGTCATTCTGAGCTTAAATCAAATGTGGGCTCTGTTTCAAGTGACTGTGCCTTCCTGGCAGGGTTCCCCTATGGCTTGGATCTCCAGGGCCCCCAGTTTGGCCAGCTCTGGTGCAGAGAGAAGGAAAGTTTACATCTGCATAGCAAGTAGGAAGGTGCCTTTTAATTCGATGTCCAGGGATTTGATTAATTCTGTATAATTGCATTGAGGAACTATTGAGCAACTGGAGCCAAGGGCTGAGTCTGCATTCATTCCCCTTTCTCTCTGCCTCAGAAATGAGTCATTTTAATCCCCTCTGTAAAGCAACCACTGACCACCCTAGTCCAAATATAGGTCAATGTGACATGTCAACTCTGCTCATGCTGAACAACTGTGCAGAGTGGCTCATTCATAATTTATGCATCTAAAAAGTGGGTTATGTGTATTTAGGTTGCTAACTTTCCAATCCTATTTTTGATATTTCCACAGAAGAACTTAAAAGTTTTTTTTTCTATTAAGCTCTCCCTTATATAAATCCTTTTTTTCCCTTTCAAATCAGTATCTTCAGTGGAATTCATTTTGGTCTACTAGTCATTCAAAGTAAAGAGCCATGGAAGAGTCTTTTAAGCCCTAAATTCTGAAAGTACCTCCTATTAAATTTCCCCTTCTGCATCCCCTCATGCCCACCTTCCCTAGATCTACATATTTTACAGCACTGGAAGATACCAGTCAACACTATGTTGATAAGAAGAGATGTATATAAGTCTCCTGAAACCCCATTGTTTAAGCAAGGGTCACCAACCTCCAGGGTAGGTCTGTGGTCTTTAAGAGCCAGGTTGCACAGCAGGAGGTGAGTGGCTGGTGAGCAAGGAAGCTTCATCTGTATTTGCAGCTGATCCCCATCACTAGTATTTCTGCCTGAGCTCTGCCTCCTGTCAGATCATCAGCAGCATTAGATTCTCATAGGAGCATGAACCCTACTGTGAATTGCACCTGAAAGGGCTCTAGGTTTTGAGCTCCTTTAAGTCAACCAGAAACCATCCCTTCCATCCCTTCCTCTTTTTAGGGGGTAGGTTGTCTTCCATGAAACTGGCCCCTGGTGCCCAAAAGGTTGGGGACCTCTGATTTAAAACATTGTAATATCATATTCTAGGGCTGCCGATGAGTAGTATGTTCTGAGCTGGAATACTTTTTACTAGTCCTATTCCCCTAAAAGCAATTAATAAGATATTTAATTCCTTTTGATTATTGTTTCCACTCTGCTGCTGATTTTCTGGGAAATAGACCTTAGAGGCAGAATGGAGATATAGTCTTTGTCCAGCAAACATGCTAGCAGTTCTAAATATTTTCAGGCTTCTTTGGACATTTTTAGGTTTTCAGGGAGTCCTTTGTTTCTAATTAAAATAATTTAAACTGTAAGGTCTTGTTAGGAGATCTAATGGTTTTCCTTAAACATTGCTAGAAGACACTGACCCTTGCCAGGTTTGTTAGGAAATAAGCCATTGTGTCGATCTTAGAAAATCCTTGGTTTCTGAGAAGTTTGGAAAGATCTGCTACTTGCCAAGAGTGATCAATCTTAATTTCCAAACAGCTGTGTCTGGAATTCTAATGGCAATAGATATTGTCCTAACAAAATCATAATCTAGAGGCCACATTCAAATAAAAAACTCTTTGTGATTAATTTTTTCATTTTAAGTGGCCATGCAGATCATGAATAATTAACTACTCAAAAATAGGAACACAAACCTCTCACATTTTAATTTATTTTGACTAAGGATTTAGTTGACAATAAAATATTGGCAAATTCAATATGCCTTTAGAAAATGACTCTTTCATGTAATTTGAGCCATCCAAACCTTACTCTTTCTCTATTCTAAATTCTTCAGAGTATTCTGGCAATTGTGTGATTAGAGGTAGTAACCTCTCATTGGATACATTGGTGCATAGTGGGTGAAAATTTGATAAAAAAAATTACAAGTAAAAGTTACTTTCAATATTTACCACTGGAGGGGCCAGGGATTTAGCTCAGTGGCACTGCGCCTGCCTTGCAAGTGCAAGGTTCTGAGTTTGAGCCCCAGTACCGCAAAAACAAACAAAAAACAAAACAGTATTTACCTCTGGGATTGCAAATATAATTAAGCCAGAATTCTTTTCTATGGCTTTTCTTCCCACTATTTATGACTCAAAGTAATGAACCTTGGATGAGGGAATGTAAATTAGTGCTCTTTGCTATTCAAGGATAAGTGAAAAAGTCAACTTGATATTTCTGGGTAATTATTAGAAATTAGAATTCTGTTGGATAATAATCATTGGCACTTACTGAGTGCTTACAATGTACTGGGGCCATGTACTTTCTGTGGATTTTATGATTTAATGGTCATAGCAGTGCCATGATGATATTGCTTTTGTTATTTCTGTTTTATAGATGAGAAAATTGAAGTTCAAAGATTTTAGTAAACATGCAAGGCACTTTGGCTCCAGAGCCTATATTTAAACTTGGTAATGAATTAAAGAGATGATGCCCAAAGATAGAGCCAATGGTTGGGGCTAGGTGAGCAAGAGGTTATTAATTCTTCACAAGTTTTTTTATAAAGTAAGAATACAAAGTGGAACCCAAAACCCTATAAAAGTACAGTTGATTCCCAAAGGAATTGAAGGCTTCCTGAAAATTGCATCTCTTTAATTCCTCTCACTCATGGCTTTGCAGAGAAGTTGCTAACAACAAGCACAAAAAGATCCTAGTAACCTCTCAGGTGGCCTGACAAGCCTTGAAAACACATGAACCCAACTGAAAGTCATTGTGCTGTAGTAAGTATGCAGCACACTAAGGTCTGATGCATCTTGGCTGTAGGAATCCAGCCTGGTTTCCAAAGGAAGGGTAAAGCTATTTAAGTTGGTTAGTGATGGGAGCCAAGACAGATGATACAAATGCATAATAACTATGGATAGTTCAGGGTTTACCTTGACCCTGGTGAGCTTTCAGTAGTAAGAGCAACTCAGCTTTAAGAAGACACTCAATATATAACAAATCTTTCTGATGCCTTCCAGAGTCTTCCTCCTCCTTCCACACTTCCCTCTTTCTGCGCACCTTTGGCATACTCTATATCTGCCTTCTTTTTTTTTCTTTCTGAACTCTGTTATCCTTTTAGGAAGCAGGTGTTACTCTGCCCAATCATACTTCTTCACATCGTTTAGTCTTTCACTCGATTCTTTGCCTATTTCCCAGGATCTCTATCCATTATATTGTACTTAGACAAAGCAAGACTCTTGTTTTCTTTCTGCCATTATACCTCCTTCATCTAGGCCCTGCTCTTTGCTTGCACCACAATGGTAATGTACCTCAGTAAGTCGACTTGGAAGTGGCTGCAGATGGTATCTAGACTCGAGCTCTTAATACACTTTAGACCCATTTGCTCATCTTTTGTTTTGTACTGAATAAGAATAAATTAACTTCTTTTCTTTTTTTTTTGTTAAATTCTTTTATTGGTACATTGTAGGTATACAACACAATTACATTTCTCATTGGGAATTGTACCTTTACATAATGCATTT
>NW_004624886.1:1633987-1661773 GCF_000247695.1 Heterocephalus glaber
TGGCTCATTCTGCTGTGTAGACTTTCAATGGAGTTTTTAATCTCCTAAAAATCTGTTTGCATCTGTTTTATGGATTCCATTTGTTTCCTATGTTGGGATTCCATCATTTTCCTCAGCTCCTCTCTAGATGTATTAATGATGTCTTGCACTATGAGCACAATCTCTGCTGTTATCTGAGAAATTATTTCTTATTTCCTTTTTTTCCAGATCTTCTTTTGTTGCCAGTTTAGAGAGTCCTGGTGGTTGAATACCAGAGTGTTCCATCTCATTTCACTTTGGGGTTGCTGTAGGTGGTCTGGAAGTCTGTTTTTGAGACTTGTTTACATGTCTTCTTGTTTTGATGGGGGTGGTGTGTGGTTGTGGTTGTGGTGGTGGTGGTGCTGATTGTGCCCACGTGGCTCACCTCCTGTGTGCTGGCAGGGGTTATCAGTGTTGTTTTAATTTGCATTTCTCAAATGACCAGTGATGTTGAACATTTTTTCATATATTTATTTGCTGTTTGTACTTCTTCATCTAAGAAGCGTCTATTCATTTCAGATGTCCACTTTTGGAATGGGTCTTTAAATTTGGGGAGAGTTGATATTTTTGATTCAGAATGAGAAATTAAAAATTCAAATTTTTAGGTTTCTCTTTCAGAACAATGTAATTGAATCATTATCCTTTGAGTGTCTTTTCAGTGTATAGCATTGTGCTATACTCCTGAGTATAAGAGGGAAGGGAAGGATGTCATGGCTTGTTAGAACAGACTGATGTATAAGCAACTCAGTGATTTCAAGGTAGAGGGGCATATATTTTACAATACAGTAGAAATAATATTCCCTAGGAATATGAGGAAAGACCAAGAGTATTTATTCAACTAAATTTATTTAGTGGCCACCATGTGCCAGACATTGTCCTTGGTTCCTTAGAAAATAAAAGTTAATAAAAAACACTGAGGTAGATGGGTGGGTGGGTGGGTGGATGGATGGATGGAAGGATGGAAGATAGCTAGGTAGGTAGATAGATAGGATCTATGATATACTAGGTATATATACACAGTCTCTGTCAACTACCAATGCATGAGTGAATGGTTAATTTTGTCTGTATGATGAGTGATAATGATCAGAAAGGAGGTGATTTTTTGAAATACCATTCAAGGGAAATTGCGTTTCTGCAAATGAAGAGGAGATCCTCTTCTAAGCAATGAGAAAACTTCAAGTAATTTTAGAGGAAAATGATGAGTTAAAATTTCCACTTCAAAAAGGTCACTCTTGCAACAGTCGCTGGTAAAAAGGTAAACTTAGGGTGACAACACTGATGAATTCATAATGATAAGTTTTGTGGTAGATGTTGAGAATTTTGAGATATAATGTTTTGTTTTTAATTTACAAGTCAAATTTCCCAAGTGCCATAGTACTCTACACAAAACCGTAAGAACTACTGTATAAATTATCAAGCCAAAGCCCTTCACCACCTGATGCATCCTATACTGAGAGACTTCTTTTCTTGATTCTTCTATCCAGAGCTGGTATTCCAAGCTTGCTCATCTCTTTCTCAAATTCAAGACACAATTCTGAATCTATGCCTCACAATCTGAGAACAGTTTTTTCTACCAGCTTTGCCAAGTCACGTTTGTTCTTGTTGTGAGGCTGACATTTTTCTTAAGCAAACGTGTCTTTCAAGGCTAGGTGCCACAGAGTAGATAAGACATATACAATAACAACACGATTTTAATGTAGCTTATAATGTAGTTAGATAAAATGAGGTAAATAAACAAAGTGTGGTAAGTACTCCTTGAGTACTAGGCATCAACTGACCCTTTCTGGGGTGACCCAGGAAGGCTTTGTTCTGAACTGATCATAATGCTATATCTTTAAGATGGTTGAAATATCAACCAAATGTGAGAAAGTGACCCTCTGGTAAAGGAATTAATGTGAACATAGCTACAAAGGCAGAAAAGCACAAGAAATTATTGGGAATGGAGATTAATCAGTTGTCTTGGTACATTGTTGAGTGAAGAACAGTGGGAATAGAGAATGACATTAGAGTCATTAGAACTGGAAAAGTTCTAGTTATTGTATTATATGTACCTTACTTCCCTTGACTATTTAATTTTCCTTCTCAATACCATGGCTAAAGATTTTACACTCATCCCTATTGTAACTCTCATTTGGATTGCATTTTAGTTTTCTAGCTCTTACATCTTTCAGCTTCTAAATTACCAAGTTCAAGCAATGGCTACTCAATCTCTCTTGAAATTTGTTCTTTGCCCTTTAGGGATTTTTTTTTTTCTGCAGTAAGTTTGACTCTTTGGGCTCAAGGCCATTCACAACTATATACTGCTTTGTCTTTTAATTGCACACAAGTCTGACTTTTAAGTTTATCTTGTCACTAATGATAAGGATGTGATCTGCAGGTTCCAGTACTCCCTCAGCATTTGTGTGACAGCTGATGGAGTAACAAAATGCTTAGGACAGGGTCTCGGTTTATAATCTAGAAAACATATGGCATGTGGAATTTTTAAGTGAGAAGTACTTTGAAGGAAGGGTCTATGATAAGTTTGTAGTTTCAGTAAATTTAAGACAAGTGCAAAAATTAAAAACTCATCTCAGCATTTTAGAAACTGATGTCAATTCCAAGGAGAAATTTATGGAAATGTAGAGAGCGATAAATGGAAAAAGGAAGAATAAAGTTTATGCTGTGTGTATATTTGGAGTATGATGTTATATTAAATTACAAGTATTGTGAACTTTGTTTACTAGTTTTGATATGGTGAGATGTACCTACTGTGTATTATGAGGTGTACTGATAATTAATGAAAGAAAAAATAGATAGTAGAGAAGAGCACACACTTTCAGTTACTTCTGTGAATTAAAATAAAAATAACTTGGAGCTTTTGGTTTTTTTATAATAACACTGCTACTGTTTTCCTTCAAGAATTAGTCCAATGCAAAAGTCAGTGTTTCACTGTCCAGGTAAACCAGCCTTTTTTTTTTTTTTTTTTTTTTTTTAAATGGGAGTGGGGTGGAGAAAGAAAGAAAAGAAAAGAAATTGCTCCAAGGCAAAGAGTAGAAGACCTGGGAATAATGTCTTCAATCCAGCTTCTTTTTCTTGAAAGTTCCTTGAAGGGCTGGGTAAACACATACCTTCTCTACTCTATTTTACTTTAATTTTTTTGTACTGGGGATTGAACTCAGGACCTTGTGCTTCAGAGGCAGGCGGTGGCACCACAGAGCTTAATTCCTGGCCTCATTCTCTATTCTATTTAAAAAATTATGTTGAGGAGTATACAGACTATTATCTGTAAAAAGAAGCAGTTTTGGAAACTTTATGTAAATCATTTTAAGATGTATGAACCTCTAGAGCAATTACTTTAAAAGTATATAAATGTATGCATAATTTGCATGCATTTTCTCTAAAATTTTATAATTATCAG
Source organism: Heterocephalus glaber (assembly GCF_000247695.1). Next base: position 1,637,403 of record NW_004624886.1, read on the forward strand.
TAAATTACAACTTCTCTATATGAAGAGAGAACTGTCTCATATTAGTTTTGAGTTCTGAAAGTCATTCTTGTGTATTCTTTTATTTTAAAAACTATAATGACTCATCCTGATCTTCAGCTAGAATATATTTAAAAATGATTCTATTAAATTGAAGGACTAGAATTCATGTTTCTTGAATAATCTGTCCTGAGGAAAAAAATTCATTCATGCACTTAATGGCAATTTTTAAATGATTTTATTCCTTCTGACAATTTTTCTCTTTTTTTCACATATCAAAATGTATTGAGTGGCTGACATGTGAAAAATATTAGGGAGAATACAAAGAAAATAGAAATGTTCTTCAGACTCTCAAAAAGCATGGAATTGAAAAGAGAAGGAAGCAAACGTACACTAAATTAAACAAAATAAAGTAATTTGCCTGTGAAATGAATACAAAGAAAGTTCTGTGAGACTTTAGGAGAGGAAAATACATAGTCATCTCTGCTTGTTCTGGGAGGGGATTGGTCCCAAGACTTCACATGGATACCAAAATCCACTAACACTCAAGCCTCTTACATACAGTGGTGTGGTATTTGCATATAACTTGTGCATGTGCTTTGTATACTTTAACTCATTTCTATATTACTTACAATACTTATAATACCTAGTACAGTGTAAGTATGTGTTAAGAAAATGTCAAGAAAAAAGTCTACATCTTCAGTACAGACACATTTTGCTTATAACTATGAGTTTTGGTCCACAGTTGTTTGAATCCTTGGATGTAGAATCCTTGACTATGAGGGGCCAACCAATTTTCTTTTCATTGATCTCAGGAAGGCTTTGTGAAGGGACCAGCATGCCAGAATGGTGTTAAGGAATGGGAAAATGAGGGACATGGAGGAAAGACATTTTAAGTACTGGGAATGATGAGTAGAAAACAAATAGGAAGGTGTGGGTTGTTTGTCTTGTCTGGGTGGAAGATCCATACTCAGAGGGCAATAATGATAAATAAGAAAAGTGAGTTTGTTCCAAAGAGTGGAGAACTTTGAATGCAGGATGAAAGAATTTGGATTTTTCCTGCAGACATTTGAAAATCATTGAAGGATTTTGAAGAGGAGTGAGAAAATCCTGTTATTTCTTTTTAACATTGTTGATCTAAATCACAGAGTAGAAGAGAGATAGAGAGCATATTATGATGGAGACTACTGTAAGATTATAGATAAAATAACACGAGGTTTGGTCAAGAGCCATATGACTTAATAGAGAGGAGGGAAAGAGTATGAGAGAAGTTGTTGAGAAATAAAACCAACACCTATAATTACATGTTCTGCTCACCATTTGCTGAGAAGGTAGTAAGGCTTGGTTCTTTCTAGGCATTTTTTTGGGAGAGGTATTATGTGAAGATGCTATTATTGTTATTTTCTTTTCACAGAAGGTAAATAAGGGCACCAAAAGGAGAAGTAACTTGTCTAGGGTCACACAGTTCAGTATGGAATTTAGGACATAAAAACTTTAAAAGCCCAACATTGCAACCACAGTCTGGCACTCTCATGGATTTAGAACACTTAGAATTGGGGAGCTGGAAAAAAACCATTTTTATCCTGGGTTTCTGTCATTCACATCAAATGAAAGCAAAGTTTTGGGTCAAGGTGAGACAGTATGCTTCAATTTTGGCTCAATTTTGCATCTCATTTAAAAGATGGATTAAATTGTCAGTGATTGTTATCCAGTTTAGCTGCACATTGAATGTAGCCTAATGTCTACAAGCAGTAGTTTTAGAAAACTTTTATGAGTTAATATCAGTTTACCTGCCATTGAGACTAATTGATTCATTTCTCAAAGCAATTTGCTCTGTATTGAATGAAATCATTAGGCACAGATAAATATTTGAAAGTGTATGTGAATTTTTACAAGTGATAATGAATTTGACCAGTTTTACAATATTTGAGTGGACACAGAAGTGTTTTTTTGTTTTGTTTTGTTTTTTCAGACAGGGTCTCACTAGGTAATCCAGGCTGGTTTTGAACTCATGGTGATCCTCCAGCCTTAGCCTCCTGATTGCAAGGATTACAGGCATGTGTTACCATGCCCAGCCAATGACAGAGAAGTTAATACAAACAAGTGCTTGTTTTCACATTGAAGCTGTAGATTGAACTCTGACTTATAAATACTTAATTGTTCACTCATTAAAGTTTTGACTTATCTCTAAGGGTATGTTGCCCAGCATAGTATACACTAAGCAGATGACAAATGCTCTCTGAATTATAATGATCAAAGTGTTTAGTCTTCAATATATTAAATTTATATCATATCTGACACTTGAGATGTTTTAAAATTGTACCTTAAGTGTAAGTTTGAATTGTAGAGCTCTGGAATCAGAATTCTTTCAGAGATTTTCTTGTCTGATATTGTTTGATAGTCAGGGCTAGGTATAAAGCAAATTTCAGATATTTGTATTCATAAAATGTGGGACAAGCTGCAATGGCTATGGGGAAATGGGCTGTGTGATTTTTTTTTTTTTTTGAGAGAGTTGTGTGTTTTTATATTTTTCTGGAACCAAAGGCTATTGAAATGGGAACAAAATAAATAAGTAAAATATAATGTAAAATTTAGACCAGAGAAACCAAAAGAAAGTCAAATTCTACAGCTGTAGAGTTTGCAGTGATTTGGTTGAATTTCAAAATCAAATTATTTATTTAGCTAGGAACAAGTCCTGCTAGGGGATGTCTAGTCTTCAACTGGTTGCTGACTAGAATCGTAATTAGGATAATATTTGCCCTCATAGCATTTGAGAAACCACCTGTGTGGCTCTCATCCTCCTTCCCCTTCCTAACTCCCACTCCAGTGCAGTCTCTCATCACTGTGCTACATGCCTGCTTGCTACTGAGAACAGATGAGCATTTTCTCCTGGCCCCTTCCAGCACTTGCACCCTGAGCCTAAGGCTAAAGGTAAAAAATAAGTAGAAAAATGTCAAGGAGGCATGCTCCTTTGACTTATTGTGCATGGTACTGTTATTTTTTCTGGTTTTTCTGAGGTTTACATCATGAATTCTCGTGTTCACCCCATCAACTTATAATCAATAAAGCCATGTCTTTTGGGGGGTGAGCAGTACTGAACCCAGGGCCTTGTGCATGCTAAGCAGACACTCTAGGCCTCCATTCCCCCATGTCTTGTTTTCAACGTACATTTAAATAATTCAGCTTATCCCCTGATTATGTGAGTTTGGTGGAGCAGATTTGAGCAACTGAGATCCTGGTCTGATTCTGACACGTTTGCAATGTGTGACCTTGTACAGGTAGTTTAATCTCTCTGAACTGTTCACCTCCTTTCTAGAAGGCAGAGGTAACTCGGTAACTACATGAGACTTTACTTCAAAGAGAGAATAAGATGTATTCATTTAATTAAGTAATAGGGTTCAATTCAGTGAATTGAGTTGACATCCTGATTCAACTATGCTGACAACTTCCAGCTTGGGGCACTCTGTGATCCCATGTACTCCAACACATAAAAGTGACCAGTCCCTCTTCCTCTTGCCATCTCCCATTCCTACCTCCGGCAATTGCTTAAGCCACCCAACAGTCTCGGGTGTACAGACCTGAAAAGGGTGAGAAATATCCACATATACCATCTTTTCCGTGGCATTTCCTTGTTTTCTTCAGAAGATTGCTCTCCTTTGCTCTCCATCGCTTACAACTCATATTTGTGTATTTACTTTCCCATAAATTCTTTTACTTTATTACCTTTTATAACATTTTTCTATTTCACTTGTGAAGAACAAATTTCCAATGTTGTCCATGAAGGATAGATAAAAATAATGATGCCCTTCAAGAGGGAAAAGGAAAGCTGGAACTTTTAAGGTTACATTAAACTTACAAAAAACCAACAACATTTGTCTCTAGAGTCCTCTGAAGTGACTATTGGTTCTATTCAGAGTTTCTGCAATTTTATGGTTTTTAAACCTATTCATCTATTATCAAAAGCAAAGTATATGTAGAATTGACAATATTTAGTTTTCCTGTTTTCAGTTAATGGCATGCAAAAAATGTTATGTGCTATGCAGGCAACATAGTAAGTGCCTACTAGTAAAGGGAACAAAGAGGAAGGAATAAGTGACTGCTGGGAAGGCGGGGCAGGGATGCTTGAACTGGATTTTGTAGATTGAATAGAACAGTTTCAGTTGGCTGAGCCAAAGAAGACATACAAGCATGGGGCAAGGCTTAGAGGCAGGTCACCATTAGTGCACATTGAGTTGCTTAAGACTATTTGAGGCACTTTCTATCATAAACCACTATGCATAGCTGAAAACAGCTTAAACCATCACTTTCTCAATTTGGAAAAATGCCAGATATTTTGGAAATATTCTCCATGTGTTCCTAAGGCCCCACCATCATGCTCCAGTGAAGATGGCACAGTTGACAAGCACATGATTTGGAGAAAACAACATCAGGGACAGGGTGAGCATGGAAGAAACAGGAGACAATTTTTCAAAGTGAAGCAGCTCCTCTCTGGGCTTCAGCACATGGCCTGTGCTGCATAGGTGGGTGAGGGGGTTTTAAGCCCACCCCAGAAAGGACACCCCTCCTCTTGAGAATGGAAGCAGGGAGGGGGGCAAGCTGACATCCCTGGGGGAGGTGTTGAAATACAGCCTCCCTTCTGGTAGGCAGGGTGACAGGGACAGTAGGCTGGTGTAGCTTTCCTTCCAAGTGGCTGCTGAGATACGCCCTGTAGCAAGTGAGATGGTGGTAGGGAGGTGTGCTGAGACTGAACTAGTTCTTTTTCGTAACATCCAGAAAAATGTAACTTGTTAGGTAATACAGTTACAGGAGCCCTGTTTTCTCCAGGGCTCTTTTCCTTCTTCAGGAGTTAGACGTCCACTAACTATGATAATAATCATTATGTATACCTATTCACACAGATGTGCTAACATCTATTGAATTACTTTTATCAATGGGTGCCATTTGAAATATGAATTTTAATTATTTAATTTAATAAAACAAACCAAGGGTGGTAACAGTTGAAATATCATAGTTAAATTTTCTGCCCAGGTGGCTTTTTCCATTCTTTTTTGCCCTATTCACATGAAACATGGGATGGTTTTTGCATTACCTCATTTATTCTGACCAAGATCCATTTACCCGGGCTTCCATCTCCTGAATGCCACATAAACCTCAGGCTGATTGGTTTTCTCCTCTTTTCTAAGAGAATACTCAAATACTCATTGTTCACTAGAGACCAACATTGAGTTTTTTTTAAATTCCTTCCAAATGTTTTCTTTGCCCAGATCATTACTTTTTAATAATATGGATAGGTTGTTAGACAACTTTAAAAAAGTTCATGTCATAACTTACTGAAAACAAAATGAAATGAGTTTTTATTTTCTAGTCTCCATAAGAAAAAGAAAGGTAATTTTTGGTCTATCTTTTCGGCCTACCCCATTTCTCCCCTCCAATGGCATATCAGAATTCCACTGCACAAGGCTAGCCAAGACTTCAAATGCATAAACACACACTCATATTCCTTCTTCTCAAGTGAACCCACTACTTCCCAAACATTTACCAACATATACCCCAAAGGAGGAGAGTACCCTGCATTCAGTCATGGCATTTGTCATTTATGGACCCCCTTGGGGTCCTTCACAGGGATCGTAGGTATCTTTGTATTCTTGTGTCCACTGTTAGTAACATAGCAAAGTTCCCCCATGTCTGTCCCCAACACAGCACATTCTTATGACATGACAAAACCTCCAAGAATCATCCTTTCCACATTTGTTGATTTTTCAACAAGTTGAGTTTTCCTCATATCAATGCGGGTGTTTTTAATTATTGTCACTTGTTAAAGAAGAAAACGAGGCAAGAGAGTTTACCAACTTGCTCAGGACATAAAAAAGCATACAGGCCAAACTCACTGCAGGGAACATTATACACACTATAGTTGCTTATGCATAATCAAAAATCAGAGATCAATTTTACTTTCTATGAAAAGTTACAAGAAGCAACTCAAAGAGAATTTTCTCTTGGAGATGTCTCTAACTTGTTGACAAGAAATGTTAGAGGCAGGATGGACAGTAAAGAGCATCCATTTCTACTCTCTCCTCTTGTGGACCGAAACTCAGGTAATTTGACTTAAACCCATAGGACACTGAGCCCAGAATACAGGTTTCTCGATTTCCATTCTAATGCTCCTCCTGCTGTATCACTTTTAATTTTAAGATGCATTACTTCAACAGAGCAGAGTCTTTAAGTCACAGCCCTCGTACCCTATACCACACACCTTGTCTTCCTTTCTTTTCCCATCTTTATGGCTTGGGCTCTCTGAGGAAGAGAGTAATCAGAAGTGGCCCCTGTTACCTTCTTCACCCCACAGTCAATTTACCTGGAAAGCTGTGGAGAGCATCTTCATTTTCCAGAATGCCTCTCTGTTTGGTTGCCTGCAGCTCACTTTTGGACTTCCAAACCAGCTTTACCATCCTGATCATTTCTGGCAAATCCCAGGGCAGCGGCCCCTGCTGGTACCCCGGCCGGCTGCCAGGGGAGGAGGGCAGCACACCTTCTGGGGCCGGCCACCTCCTGCCTAGCTCTGCCGAGTGGAAATACCGCTCTAGCACAGGCATTCTGCCCGCTTCCCCAGCAGAGGAGGTAGGGCTGCTGCCGCGGTTCTTGCTGCTGCTGCTGCTGCTGTTGTGGCCGCGGGTGCTGCTACCAGAGGGGAAATTCTTCCCAGGCAGGGGTAGGCGAACCCCCGTGAAATCCTCTCCAGCCTTGGAAAGACAAGCCTCCTCCAGCCTGGCACAGCCTCGCTGGCTCTCCAGTCCCTGCACAAGCACTGACGACGAGAGCGATGCACTTCCCAAGGTTTCTCACTGGTGAGAAACTGTTACTGTACTCCTTCCTTAGAGATAGAACGCAGCTTTTTTCCTCCTCTCTCAGGCACCGAGTTCACGGCACTTAATTAATCCCAGGCTACAGCTGGAACGACAGCGGAAGGGGAAAAAAAAGCCATCGAGGTTTCAGCATTTGCTTTTCCTCTTCTTCCTCTTGGTTTATTTGTTTTGAATTCGCTTTTGGTGTTTGTCAAATGGCTTAGTTTTGAAGAACTTCGGGCAAAGAAATGGGGCTTCCTCTTTGCCAGACTCTCTCAGAGGGGTCCCCAGAGGCCACTTATCTGGAGGTGGCAAGTGAGAAGTCACCCCCTGGTGCAGGAGGCCTAGAAGTTTCCCAGGTTCTGCTCCTGCAAGCCCCAAGGAGCCCTCAGAAAAGCGGGGGAAGCTGAGCACCCACTTCTGTCAGGAAGGGGTGTGTGTGTGTGTGTGGTGGGATGGATGACAGGGATATTGCCAGTCCACGGTGGTCTTGCACTGGGATGGGTGATTGTCAGGACCTCAGTTCAAACACTCTGCTTCCTTCTGCACACCCTCCCCCTTTGCTGTCACTTGGTTCTCAGCAAACCTGAATTTTGAGCTATTAGTCAAATCCCTTTGTAACCTCAGCTGCCCTTCAGCTGGAAGGGAAGTAACACTGCATCACACTCCAAAGTCAACTCTGAAGGATGTGAATTAGGGAGGCAGACAGGTCCTCTTGTGCATGTGCAGAGGCTTTGTATAGTGCGGGTACATGGCTAGGGATGGTTAAAACCCCTTTTCAAAGGAAAGTAATCATTTTAAAGGATGTTCAGGAAGGGGGGCATAAATAGCAAGGAAAATGAAGAAAGTGTAGAAGACTCACTTTCTGGAGAGAGAGCAGTGTGGGCTTAATATCTGGGCCGCTGCCTATTTTGTCCCCACCTGAGAGCAATTGAATTGAGGACAACTGTGACCAGGCCTCTTGTTGCCCAAGGCTCAGAGATGAAGGGACTCACTCTGGAAGTCAGAATTGACACAGCAGCAAGAGACGCCCCCTGTTGCTTATGTGAAAGGCCGTGGACATAAATGAAAGTGGGGTGGTATTATGCTTGGCAATTTTGCTAGCAAATTGGATTTGTAGAAACAATTCAAATTTGAACATTCACATGGCGAGCCCCTGCTTTCTTGGAGGACACTGTAACAGTCCCTTCCTCCTCTCCTCTTCACAGCTCTGCATTGCAAAGGGCTCTGTTTTGTTTGGCACTTTATTTTGCTGATTATAATCTATTGCTCCTGCTCTACATTCCTTTCAGGGCTGGTTGATCACACAATTATTTGATGTTTCTTTAGGGGAGCATGGAGAAGACTTGGGGGAGAGAAGGAAGACTGTTGCAGAGTAAGTTTCATGTTCATTACTCTTACTTCACTTTTTGAAAGTTGAAAGCTGCAAAGGCTACTGTAATTATGTTGTCATTATTATCCCTCTAAATGCATAGTTAATAAGTTTGGTTTTCCACACTAAATTAAGTGATTTTTCTTCTATTTTCTGGATAGAAAAATATACCAGGAAACCTATTTTCTTTCCTAATAGGTGAAAAAGGGGTGAGAGCCTTTAAGGGTATAAAAGAACCATGAAAAACACTGAAGACACTACTTTTTGTGAATTTCATTATTGAACCATTGATCAGACAGGTCTTTCTATAACAATCAGATATTCATAAACCCAATTAGGGAATAATCACTTATCTATTTTATCAGAAAAACATGCTTTTCTTCATTTTCCTTTCTTAAGAGATGAAAAGATTTATGCATCAGGTTGCTGCACCTGCCATTTCTGACAGCCAGTCCATCATCCATCCTTATCTTACCTTTCCTTTCCACCAGACTGGGGCTATCAAGGCTCTTTAGAACTGAGATGATTTTATTTAATAAGGACACGTAGGCTGCTGTACTCTATTACCATATTTCCTGAATAATGTCTTAAACTTACTTCTCAGTTACAAACTTCCTTGACATAACAACTGAAGAGTTTCCTAAGGGTTTGACTATTTTTATTTTTGTTCAGTTATTTTGCAATAGTACTTAGCATCAGGATATCCTGACCCTTGGAACAAAGGGGTTAAGAACAAAGAAAACAAATATATGATATAATAATATATCATATACACTAATATATTAAGAACATAAGTCTGCATTGTGCATTTCTTAAGTAATGAATTTTTCAAAATCTAAGAATATAAGTTTCCATTGTATACTATTTTACATATTTTCCTGTAAAAATATTTTAGAGAAGTTAAAAAAATGTTGGGAGTATTGAACATGAATACTTCCTATGGGAGATGAATTAGGGCCAAGCAAACGCCATTTCAAATTTTCATTCCTAAGGGGGAACCTAGTTCATTTGATGGTTTGCAAGTTGAACATGTTTGCACAATTTAAAAGTTTTTCCCCAATATGGGATTATCTTCATCCTAGAGTAGGAGAGCAAAAATACCACAAGAAAGGTCATTCTCATGGTATTTCTGGCTCACGTAGAAACAGGAAGGACAGGAAATCTTGCGAGAAACCTTGGCACAGGAGATTTTTGGCTCAACTGCAGGCTCAAAGAGACTGGGAGAAGCTGATCGATGCTAGCACTCACTGGACTGAAATCTCTTGACCACACTCTTTCTCTGAAAGATGTTTTTGTTACATTTTTCTGCAAGTGCTTCACAGGGTGTGATCTCTTTGGTCTTTCAGACAGTTGCATAGAAAAGCATGCTTAAAGCTACGATTTTTTCTTTACCCAGTGAGCATCCTTAACCTTGAGATAGTATCCATAGCCAGAAGTCTGAATCCCAGGTATGGGGAAAAGAATGGGGATGTTCTGTACTCAGAAGAGTCATGGAGCACAGTCTCATTTCTCTGACTTGTAAGAATTCTTACAAATGTTAATACCATTATTAAGGTGTTACAGACAGGACATTTTAAGATAGACTTTCAAAATAACCAAGATCTTTTTTCAGGCATTGTGAGTCAACCTAATATTCCATTAAGAGAAAAACAGAGGCATTCTCTTCTTGGGTGAAAGAAATGTAATGAGAATTATCAAAGTCAAAACAGCTTGTTCCAATGGAAACCTAATTCAATCAAAAAGACTTGCTGTGTGGTTGCAGTTATAAAAGAAATAAATTGATAATCCAAATATTAAAGTATATGGAAAAGGAATGTGTTAAAGGCATGGTTGATTTTGTCCCTGAGTTATTTTGAAGAATTTTTAATGTTCTGGTGGTTATATAAATCTTGTAGAATGTAAGTGCTACTAGTTATTAGGCAGATAAATTTTTATTATGTATAATTTAAAAAACAAAAATATTAATAGTTAAGTATTTTAATCATGCTAGAAAATGTATCTTTAACATGCAAATTTAAACCTATATTTATTGCCATTTTCTTTTCTCATGAGTCTATCAATAGATTCTCACAAAACTTTATCTTAATGAAAATCTTGCTTGGATATTTTATACTTTATATCCCTATTGATATATCTGCCTTTTAGAATAATTTTCAAACTATTGAGGGAGTTTATTTATTTTGCCCTGCACTTCCCTGTTTATCAATTCAGTTAAAATATGAATCTGTAAACACACACACATACACACACACACACACACACACAAACACACAAGTTGTATGATTACCACAATTTCAGAAATGCAATTCAAATGCAATCCAAAATGATCGGGGAGGAAAAACAGGTCTTTCAACTTTGTTTATTGTAGTCTAAGTAGAAGAAGCTCAAACAATTTACAGTGTCCTTCAGGAGAAATAGAAGTATAATAGCTTTTGCCTTAGCTAATCTGAAGGATACATGCCAGCAAGAAGGGAAAAGGACTTGTTCGACCATAGAAGGCAGCACATATTTCCATCATTACGTGGGAAAGGAGGCGAGTGGGCAAGATGAAGAGAGATGAGGTTGGGGAAAGTAGAAGGGATTGAGCTGATAGATTCATAGTTTGATTTTGCAACAAGTGTCTAAACTATACTCGTTCTCTTCTTCACTTTGTGAATATGAATTAACTGTGACAACAGCAGAAAGAGAATCCCTATAGGGGCCCAAGGTACTGAATTTGTCTGACTCTAGTGCCTAGATCTTGATTTCAACAGGAGTTATCTCTTGTTCCAATAATTATTATTGTTTTTATAGATCTACAAAGAAGCCAGCTAGCATCTGATCTTTAGCCTGGCTCTTAGCTATCTTAAGTGATGCTAAGTTTACTGTCTCTGAGAGTTTTCTAACAGCCAATGAGTTCAGTAACGAAAGGGTTGAGATCAGAGAGGCAGAGAGACTTGCTTTTCCCTTCATGGCATCTCCCTGATGGTGGACATGCTGCCTGTTCTCGTCCACTGTTGAACAGCTGACACTATGGTGTATGAGCCTAGCCTCCTCTGCCTATAACATTTTCAAGACTTTCTGACTTTGAAAGATCATAATTGGTGGCAGAAGACACCTTTTATAATTTCATATCTGAGTAAGTCTACTTTTTAAAAAACACCTACAACAATGAAATCTCTGAAGTAACCCTCCAAGACTACTTATCTTAGGTTTATAGAAGCTGGGTTTCAGTCTATACTGTCCATTAAGTTTTGCCCCAAATGTAGTGCGTTATCTATAAATAGGTATGAAACCAATAAGCACTTTATCCATCATACTCAAATATTATAAGAATCAAAGAAGACTAAAATGTGAGTTATGTTAAACCATAATGTGCTAGAAAATCTAGTATGATTAATTTTAAACTATAAAAAATTTGACAATTTATGTAAACTCAAATTTTAGCCATATTTTCCAAGGATCTACGGTATTAGAAAACTGAAAATCCAACCCAGCTACCATTAAAGTTGGCCCCACTTTGGAAATTTATAATTCATACTCTGCATGTAAATGCAGGAGTGGAGGAAATCAAAGATGGAGGTAGTGGCTAGAAGGAGAGAGAGTGAAGGATTTAATGGTAAAAACTCAGGGTAAGGTAGGCAAAATCACTGACATGTGAATAAGCATGGTTAGATAAAGGTCAACATATGTGTTTCTAGAAGGCTCACTAGGATACATCTTCCTTGGTGCATTTTGGAGGTATAATAGCCTACGAATCATGTCCAGGGTTAAACCTGTATGATCTTCACCGCAGGTTATTTAGTGCTCCAGTTAATATTGTATAAGTTCTCTCGATGGAATGGTGTTTCCGTTTTCAAAGACTAATGGGTGTGTTTGATGGTCTTGAGTTGTGTAGGTTTGTGTCATCTGCTGTGGTAGTGAGCATGTGTCTTCAGGATGCCTGCTGACCTCATTTGCCTGGACAAACTTATGGGAGCTTCATTTTTTGTTTTTGGCCTGGGATCTTTATTTCTTAAACATTTTTATAATTTTGATTGATTTTAACTGATCTCCACTTAACTTACTAGTGTGTGGAAAGAAGTGTGATGTGCAAAACCATATATAATGTTTAAAAAGTAGCTGAAAGAAAGCCTGAAATATTTTCCTTTTCTTCTTTTTGGACAAGTGAGATGCATGACTTCTGAAAGTTCTCAAGAATTGGGCTGGGCTCAGAAGACTGAGGAGAGCAGAGGAGTGACTACCTTCAAAGAACTGCTGGAAAATGCCAAGATGAAGGATTTCCCCCTTGATATAATAAAAATAAATCAGAACACTAATAACACATAGAAAGACTATTGAAACAAACAACATAACAAAAAGAAAACAAGAAAATGGAAGGAATAAAGCCTTTTAAATAGGACATATGTTTGCCCTTGATGTTCATTATGTTCATGATTACAGAGTTCAAAGTCAATTGGGGCATTTCAACTGTTCCATGTGTTTGAAGTATAATCTTGCTACTTTAAATGATTCTTTATTTTTCCCTTTTTCATTTATTACCTCTGGTTTTGAATAACATAATATACCTATGTCAAAAGTCTCTCTCAAATGCTATTTTGGAATACTGCTTCTCTGGATAACCAGAAAACTCATTAAAATGCATATTCTAATTTGGTAAGTCTGGGTAAGGACCCAAGCCTCTGCATTTCCAACAAATTCCCTAAGGATGACAAGGCTATTGGTCTGTGACCACATCCTGAGAGACAAGGCTAGAAGGCTACCATGTGACAGCTATTTTCTGCTGGTTGCCTATTAGTTATTTATGACAGCAAATGCAGCAAAAACTCCTCTCTTTACAGATATACCTATTAGGACTTTTGAAAACAATCATGCTGGCTTGGATCAAGAAGGGAAAGAAGGGAACCAAGGGAAAGAAGCAACCAGAAGTTCCATGTAAGGTCCAGTGTTGTGTCTAGGGATTTTCATGACACTAAACTGTAGCTTGGCTTTTCAATTTTGTTTCATTCATTTTTCTTCTCTCATGGGTTAATTTTAAAGATAAAGTTGATTATTAAGTATAAGTCACTGTGGTGAACACCTATGATGGATTCTTAATAACTTCATAACCAAATGCTACCTTTGAAAGTCTGTTCTCATCAAATGTCAAACAAAACTTAGACCAATTTTGCTATCCTTCCTTCTCTCTCCAGCATTTTCTTGCATCTTTATCACTATTTATAGCACAGTTAGGATACAGACGAGGCTCTGAGTCTTTGATCTCCACCACTGGGGGTACTCTCACCAAGACCAGCTCCTTCACTTGATTTATTAAAGATTTATGCAAAATGATCTTTGGATGAAGCCTAGTAATCTTTCTCACTGTAATATTCCAGGCATGAATGAATGGTGACCAGATGATTCCACAAAGAACTAAAGATGGGAAAAAAAAGGAAAACAGGCAGTCATGGCATTATAACCAGTGGCCATTGGTGCTGCTGACTCAGGGAAATATATCACCATGCCATTTCTAATTTTTCCCTTAGTAACACACACACACACACACACACATATGTGTATGTGTGAGATAAATAAAATAAACTCTACAACAGGCTACATTTCTTAACAGGTATCTCTTGGAATTCATACAGCCCCAGACATAGTATTTGTGAGAAAGCAATGCCAGAAGCCAGAGGCATGGGAAATCAACTGGAAGACAAGGGTAATCAAGAGCATGAGGCTGCAATACCACCACATTTATATGATTAAAAATTTGTACAGTTAACTAAACAAGAACGCTTAGAATAAATGAAAGCATCTGTTGCTAATTGGAAACACATTTTGCTATATTTTTTCCATTGTCTTTCTTGGTTCTTTCTAAGGCTTAGTGCTTTGCTATGGTTACACACACCTATATTTCCTGCCATCCAGGGAAATAACTAAACCACACGAAAGAGAGAACTGGAAGATACTGTATTAACCACCAATGTGCATTATGGTTATTATCTTAGGTAACTTTAAAAGTTGTCCTCTGTAATGGCAGGAAAATCAAAGGTGAAGATAAAGGGAAAGCTGTCTAACATGTAGTATGTACAACATAGTCTACAAAGTATGGTGCAGGCATTCCTAATGAATCCTTTTTTTTTCATATATAGCTAGAAGAAACTTAAGGAAAGGAAACCTAGAAGACTAGAATATTTGACATCATTTTAATAGGATCCTATCATTAAAAAATTCCCTGAGAGGTTTCTTTTGGTAATTTTCTTTTCCATCTCCATTCAAACTCTAGGAGTATTTTGGTCCTTCTATTCTGTAAATTACCTAAAATGATTTTGTATCTTTCTGTCTCTAAGATATGGGTACTACCTGGTCTTTCTCTGCTTTCTTATTCAGTTCTCTGAATCTGTCTAATCTGTGATCTCTGTGATATTCTCTCTGAATCCATTCTGTTGTTTCATTCTTTATTTTCTGATACAGTTTGCATTTGACATTAACATTTTGTTGTCCAGTTAAGTGCAAGGTAAAATGTACCTGGCTTTGACTTGCATACGTCTATACCCTTTGGTTCTTATGTTTGTGTGTCTCAATTAGAGTATCAGGACTCAACTTCAAAACCAAGACACTAGCTTTTATTCAAGGCCTTTTCAATAATGTTACTATTTTTCCTGCTTTGAAACTTCAAGGAGGCAGTTGATCGAACTACTGTTAAGTTGTGTTCATCAAGTCTTTCATGAACCATGTTTTTAAAACTTCAATTAAGTCTTTTGTATCTTCAAAAGTTATTGTATTGTAGGTTGTACATAACTCATAATCATGTCATTTAAAAATATCTAACATATGCAGTGATGGCAACTATTAGTATTAATTTGACACAAAGAGAATTATTACTTACAAAAAAGTCCATATCTCCATATCCCTTTGTGGGGCATTCCATCCTTCAAAAATAGGCTCCCCTTTATCTAGTCCTATAAATTCTTCAAATGTATATTGAATACACACAATTTCTATGGAAATCATATTGCTGCTCAAACATGTCACACTCATTCTGTATTACATGTAGTAGGCAGAAAAATGGACTTTCAAGATGCTCACTTCCAATACCTGGGATCTACAAATATGTCAAATTTGTTCTTCATGATTATTTCCCTGAATCCTTTCTGTTCTTGAATTCTTTGTCTTCTGATACAGTTTATATCTGACATTAACATTCCGTTGCCCATTTAAGTACAAGGAAGTAAGGTAGAAGATGGAATTTAGTTTGCTACTTAGCCGGCATTGGAATAGTAAAAATATCCTACGTTATCTAGTAGGCCCAGTGCAATCCCAAGGGTTGTTCCTTGTGAACGAAGGAAGCAGGAGGGCCAGTGTGAGAGAGATGTGCTGGGAGGCGGACTCCACCAGCTATCACTGGCTTTGAAGATGGAAAGGTACTGACAGCCAAGGGACCCAGGCCACCTCTAAAAGGTGGAAAGGACAAGACAATGTATTCTTCCTTAGAGCCTTCTGAATGGCACACAGACCTGTGAATCCTTGATTTTAGACCAGAAGGATCTATTTCAGATCTTGATCCTCCAGAACTATAAGATAATAAATTTGTGGTTATTTGTTACAGCAGGAATCAGAAACCAATTATGTTATTGCTTACATTGCTTCCCCTTGTTGGGAAACAGTTTTCCATTTGTCTAATCCAAATGAGGTTCCATTTTCTCACAAAGTCTTGATGCTCCTCTTTGAAATTGACTCTTCTATTTAAACAAAGAGGCACATATTAACCATTTTATTGATCTGTAATATAACTTCACTTCTATCACTACTTGCCTTTGATGTTCTGACCTGCCTTTCAGGTTAGACCATAAAGCCATTGTTTTATACTTTGTTACTTCAAATTCTAGTGAAGTACCATTCATTCATTCATTTATTCAACGTGTATTATTACTGTGCCTACTTCATGCTAAGCATTTGGTATATAAAAATGTGGTTCCTGGCCTTAAAATTGTTTACAAATTTAATGGAGAGACAAACACATGTACAGCTAACTACAAGGCACAGTGAATCATAGTGTTATAAAATAAATATGGACACAATAGGTCTCAATTAGTGTTGTTATTAATAATGATAATAACCAACTTTTTTCATTAAATCTTTGGTGTTGTCCATAACTTGACAAATGTGACAATGTCTTAGAAATTTCTAGTTAAAACTTAAAAAAATTATGAACTATATGATATGGAGTCTGTCCATACTAAGGAAAATATGGGTGATAAACTATATTTTTGCTGATTTTATTTTATAGAATTTTAAAAAGTTTAACTCATGCTTTTAGAACTTCAAGGTCGTATTTTCTACACTTCTTAAGTGAGTTGACACTGTTCCTAGCAAAATGGTAGCTTAGGAAAAGTTTTTATTCCAATAGAGCAAAGAAAGAGGAATCATACAATGCTAGAGTTTTATGAGACATTAGAGATAAAGTCATTACTTCCACAGGATTATAGCTTGGTCATTTTGCTATGTCAAAATACCATAGACAGGGTTGCTTAAATAACAGAAATTTATTTTTTACAGTTCTTGAGGCTGAAAAGTCCAAGATCAGGGAGTCACTAATTCTGTAAACAAGGACTCCATCTTCATACCATAATTACTTCCCAAAGACCCCACCTACAAATATCACCACAGCAAGGATTAGGTCTTCAAATATGAGTTTTGGGAAGACATAAACAGTCAGTTGACAGCAGTTCATTTTTTAATTTTGCCAATAATGGAGCATGATCCAGACAGTGTAAGCTTTGGATTCCCACAGACCTGAGCTCAAACACTTCCTTTTAATTCTTATTTACTAGGCATAATAGCATTTCACATGCCATTCCTTGTGTAATCCTTACAAAAACTCAAAAGAGGTAGGCACCAACACCACCTTCTATTTATTCCTTAAGATTTAAATACTATGACGTTTCAGAAAGGTGGTAAGTACACATTCCTATATGCTATACTGTCTGTTTTGTTGGAGTATTATATAAAGCAGTAGGAACACTGCTTGATTTATAACTTTTAAGTATGTCTAGCCATATCATAAACATTTATAGGAGGCAAGTCAGAAGAAAAGAAAGACTAATTATAATACCACAGCACATTTCCTACAGATGGCCTTTATGGCAAGATTAGACCTTATGTTCCTCAGGCTGAAGTAACAGATTCATGGTCATGACTGCTACCATCAGAATGGACTTTAGATCTTTGTCACAACATTCATCAGGAAAGTGCAGAAGGAAGTAAACTCTCAGAGTGGCTGTAGAAAAACAATAAGTTGCACATGGTTCACATGAATATTTAAAAAAATTAGGTGAACATCTGGTTTCTCTCCAATAGTGGGGTGGTTTTTTCAATTGAAGCCCTGTAGTATCTATGACTTCATCTCTTATGAACAGTAACCCTGGTTGGCACATACTGTCACTGTGATTGCCACTGCTCTATTGCTGGAACTTTTGGGGTTAGTGATGGAAGATCATCAGAGCAGTTTTTATGTTGTGCACATAAAATTGCAGCAGGAACTACACTATCTCTGACCTTAATTCCTGGGTCTGAAGAATCAGGGAATGATGACATGGAATTGGTAAATGGAGTTCACAGAGCTCCCTGAGATACTGAACAAATCCTTTCCTTTTGGAGCCATTTGGTAAGGCAGCTCACCATACCACAATGCCAGCTGCATCTGTGCTTTCCAAACAGCTTGGCCAGAGATGGAAAGAAAAGAGCCTTAATTGTTTCCGGGTGTTAAGAAAATGACTTGGGTCACTTTTTGCCTGGACAACAGTCCATGTGGGCAATTCAGATCTGGCCCTCAGCTGATGACTGTCCTGGAGTGGCAGATGCAGAGATGAAGCTGAGGACAGTCATGTGTCCAGAGGGTCAGATATCTGTTTTCTGCCTCAGGTACTTTCCTTGGCTTTACTCTCACATAGCAAATCTAGTTACCTAGTCATTTATACTTACAATCCTTTCCCCTAGGCAAACATAAATCTACACATTCCCCATCAGCTTTAGATAGCACCTTCTTTTTCTTTTTCTTTTTTTTGTACCAGGGATCAAACTTGGGACCTTGCGCTTGTGAGGCAGGTGGTGGAACCACTGAGCTAAATCCCCGGCTCCACACCTTCTTTTTAAAGAAGGGCTTTAAAGGGATTAGTTCTTAAGAACTTTCCTCAAGGGAAGGAAAGTCAAGCAAGTCATTCTGACATTTGTTCTGACTCAACTACTTTTTGTATTCTTACTTCCTGTCCTCAATAATGACTAATTAATCAGTTCATTCAATTATTTGAAGTAATAGTAAATACTCTCTTTGCTGAAGTAAGCTTAATTAAACTTAACTCTTCTCCCTCTACACTTATTAAACACATCATTATTTGTTGTAGCATTTGTTTCAATTTTGTAAATTTTGCATTTAATTTTTACAAAATTTGATTTCAAGAGTACAGGTATTCATTTTTCTGATATCTTCCTTAGAAGCCTCTCTACCCTCCTTCAAAAAAATTGGTCAAGATTGCAGTGTGTGCTGAATTAGCACTATTGTTCCTGTGGTGAAAGTATGAAGAGAGTTCTGTGTGCGATAGCCACAGCATTTTTGGGAAACCTCAGAAGGGATATTTGGTGTTGCAAAATCAATAACTCCTTTTGACCTAAACCATATTCTGGTTTTCTTGAAATTATTGAAGGGTTAGAACTTTTCCCCCATTAACATGATTGGTAAAGTCACGTTTTCCCCCAAGAGCACAAACGTGCGAACAGAAAAGATCAGTTACAGAAAAGTACTTGAGGTTTTACTCAAGATTTACCTCCTTGTTGCATTTTCCTTATTCCTGACCTGTTGGGTAAATTTGTCACTTCTATTTGTGTTCTTCAAGTTGGCATTGTTGGGGATTTTTTCTGTAGATCTTTTGGAGAAGATCTTCAGATCTTCAGAACCAAAATGTAGTAAAATTAAATAGGTTATATTCTCCAGTAGAATTAGGGCATTAGATGAAGTGAGTTCTTAGGACAATAATGAGGATTAATTGAAAGCACACAAAGTGTATGGAGCCAGGCAAGGCACAAAGTAGGCACTCAGTAAAATCCAGCTATTCTCATCTGAAAATCCCCAGACACCATCAGCAGAGCCAGCAACCATGAAGTACAGGTGATATATGAAAGGGAAAAGAGAGGGGAGATAGCAGTAAGGAAAAGTAAAGGGTAGATGTTTAGGGTGGAGTGGTTAAGGGGCTGGAAGAAGGAGAAGAAGAAGAAGGAGAAGGAGAAGGAGAAGGAGAATGAGGAGAAGGAGGAGAAGGGAGAGGGGAGAGGGGAGAGGGAAGGGGGGAGGGGGAGGGGGAGGGGGAGGAGGAGGAGAAGAAGAAGATGATGAAAATTACTAGCAATGATTTTGAAGGGTCTTGGAGGCCATAGACAGCTGGACTCTTTACCTCAGTACTGGCCTACCAAACCCTCTTTCCTTCATGGTCTAACTTTTAACATACATTTCAGATAATCTGGAAGGCTCTCCAGATCCAGGTCCATAAAATGTGAGGGAAAATTATTATTTTTGCTTTTTCTAGTGTGATCTAACTAGCCATAAACACTGGAAAATGAACTAGTTTCCCCCTAAATCTCTAGAATTCTATTAAAATACAATTATTCCTTGAGAAGATTTTTTTTTAAATGCCACTCTTGACTAGTTCTCCATCAAAAGATGAAGTTACTGAATTATCAAGGCTTTCATGGTGAGGCCTGGGCACCTGTGAGCCAGACTCTTAAGGACACTGCAAGAAGCCTGCTCTTGTCTGGTAAGTAAAGCATTCTCAGAAACTTTTTACCTTTTTAGGCCTTAAGACATCATTTAGGGTGTTAAAGTAGCAATTTTCTAAATGATGCCTTTATGGCCTGAAAAATGTAAGGTGACTCCAAAAAGTACAGCATTCCATTATTTTTGCCAAGGGATGGTTCTGTGATGAGAGTATTCAGAAGTTTCTTGCTGATTTGGGTACTGGAAGAGATTATAGAAGCTGACAGTGTACAAAAAAGTGAAAAATACCTTTCTTCCCCATGGTCAGGAGAATAGGACAGGGAAAGAAGGTCTTTGGCTTAAGAGACAAAGAGGAGTCACAATTCTGCAGCAACTCTGCTGAAGAGTAGTGAAACATTGGTGAGGTTAGTGTAGTATGAACTAAGTGACAATCAGCTTTGATGGCCTGTGTCCTACATCAAGAGTTTAAATAGAATTGTCTTGAGCATTGACTTCTTTTTAGGGTTCTGTCCAATTAGAAAAGGCAAGATTTCAGTTTGGGGTCATGGGATGTCTCTGAACTTGTCACAGCTGGCAGTGTCCTGCTTTCTGGACAGTCTTGGATCTTTTGCATTGAGGGGTGAGTGTGGACCAAGAGTGATATTCCTAGCAGAAAAGGTTGTTCATTAGCTGTACTGGGGAGCTCTTCAATGTCTGAATGGCCATCTATCCTGAGTGGCCCCAGGGGCATCTTAAAAAGAGACCCATAATTTGGGAAACAAGCAGCGGTCTCACCGTGGCCCAATGGAAACTCAGCCAGTGTGGAACTGCATTAATAAATAACTAGTTGGAAAAAAAGAGAAAGGTTTCTGAGTCCTCTAACAGAGGGGTAAAATGAGAAAGTGGGAAGAATTCTAAGTGAGAATTAGCTTGCTATGTCTGAAAAATGAAGAAAGGCAGAATGATAGAGACTCTGAGCAAGGGAGAAGGTGACATGAGATGAGATTCTAGGCCAGATTATGTTGGGCTCTGAGGAGTAGAAAACGATTTTGTATGTCATTTGAGTATGATGACAAGCCACTAAAACATTTCAGGAGAAGAATGATGACAGCTAATGGAGTTTTCATAAGTCCACACTGGTAGCTCTTTTGAGAAGGAATTATATAGGACCAAGAGTAGAGGCAGAGATTAACCAAGAGGCAAATAACATTCAAGAGGGGAAGAATGATGGCTTGGCTAGAGCATTAGCAGTGAGACTGATGGAAAAATAAACAGCTTTAGAAAATATTTTGGATGTAGGGTTTCTAGATCATTCCCATGGATGGGTGTGTTAGAGGAAGAGAACAGCTAGGTTCCAGTGTTATTTTCTGGAATGAGAAGAAATATATTTAGTCAAGCATTTGGTTGGATATTTTATGTCTGGGGTGCCTTTTAGAAATCCAAGCAGATGCCAAGTAGGAAGTCTGAGTGTGAACTGTAGAGTCCTTAGATATTAACCTGGGAATTATCAGCATACAGAGGTTTTTAAATAAAGGAAAATAAAACATTTTGATAGCTCAGTCCAATCTCACCTACTTCAAATTAACACTTAGAGAACTAGGTACTGGAAGTGTTAAGGATAAAAAGGTGGGAAAGACATGGCTTTTCTACTGTTAGAAACTATTACTAGAAAGCAAGGCAGATCATATGACTACTGTTATCATGCAATAGTAAAATGGAGGTGAGTACACAGATAAAGAAAGCTGTAACAAATAGTTATGTGTGGGTTTTGTCAGGGACGACAGAGATAAGAGGTGACCTGAAAGGTTGTTATTTGATAGGAAGAATTTTCTTGGGAGCCCTTTGCTTTTAATGTGGGTGCTTACTTAGAGACCATGGCAAGCAGATGAGTTGGATTGTAGAAGTATCTCAGGGACAAGAAAATTTTAGTTTTTAGAAACCCTGATCTTAGGCAAGGCAATATTCGATCAGAGATTCAGTCTTGTCCTCTATGAACAGAGGGACTTGGATTTCACCAGCTGTCTCCTGTCTCAGAAAGATGATAAGGATAAGAGATCAAGGCCCATGAGAACAGTTTTTCAATGTTTACAGGCTATGTTTTGTTATCATACAATATATTAAGTGGCTTAATATGTACATATATAAGTATTTAAAATATATATAAAGTACATATATAAAAGTATAGTACAACTAAAACAGCTTTGATAAGATTGTAGAAAATTGTCACATTCTTTGTTTTATTTTTAATTATATCAACTCAGCTGGGAGGTCAAATAAGATAGTAGAATAGGACTCTCCAGCAGCCACCCCCCTGAGGACATATCAATTTGAACAACTATACACACACCAAAATACCTTCATGAGAGTACCTGCGTATAGCACAATAGTAGGAAAAGATACATTAAAGAGACTGATTATATCAACTCAATGAAGTAATATTGCTAATTCTTTGTTGAACAAAAGCTCCAGTTAATTATGGTTGAGAAGGAGGAAAAAGAAAACAATTACTGCTAAATTAATGCAGTTCATAGACAAAATATTTGAAACCATGAAGTACACTGGAGGACAAAAATGGTAAAAAGCCTATTTGGTGGTACCTGGATATTCACAGGGTCAAAGACAGCCCCAACAGATCAGCTTCAACAACTTAATGACTTCTCTCTCTTTCTCTTCCTCAGTTTTAGCTGTACTAGCTGTTCAGTTCCTTGTTATTTTTTTTCATTACTTAAAAAATTTTAAAAAATTGTTTCCATGGAGTCAATTTCTTACTCACATGAAACAATGCAATTCTTATGAATCACCCTGTGATGTACTAGAAGAAAATTGGCTATCTTTACTTTTGTTCATTTTAATTGGTTGAACAATTTATTCCTAGAGAATCATTTATTAACCTTAGAAGCAGATCAATGTTAATAACAATGCTTTGCATTTCTGTAGTATTTACTTCCAGAATTATACTCTGCAGAATCCACATATCAACATACACTTTGACTCTATGAAGTGGATAAATGCATGAATTACATTTCTATAACATTGAAAATAAGCTAGATGGGGAGACATGAGACATTACTAGGCTTGGAGCTGGGGAGGGGGAATCCCAGGCATGCATTGCTGGAACTGAGAGACACGTGGCCACAAAGATCAGTTAATACATGGGCTAAGCTCATATTTAGAGGGTCAATGATACATGGTCACCCAAATTTTTAAAATAAAGATTTGGCTTTGGAGATATGTATCTCCACATGTCTGGAAATAATTATCTTAAGAAACATCAGAACTTTGTTGGAAATTTACAGCAATCTAAGATTTCATATTGTTTTGTTCTGAATCACATATAGTGAGGAGGCACTGTGTTCTTGTTATTGCTCAAGTGTTCAGAGGTTCTCCGTTGACTTTGAATGTCATTATGGCAAGATACAAACAAGTGTTGGCCTTCCTTATCTTGACTGAGTTGGATTCAGGATAGTTTGCAATGTTGAGAAGTAGATCTCATTTCTATTAAGGTGAACTGTAACATCTATGTGCTAAATCCACTGGATGATATCCATATCTATCCAAGATCATCTAGGAGAAGGACTAAAAAGTCAGATCAAAAAAGGAAATCAGTCCATCTCTCAGGTGCAATTTCATCTAGCTCTTGTTTTTTGGGATGTCCAAAGATTGCACAGGTCCCTGGAGGTGGAGATATGTCTTCCTAGCTTGTACTAGATTCTGTAATCTGTAACTGGGACAGAATGTCTCATCATTCTGCCTTGCACATCTCACTGAGATGGAATTCCCGTGGGATTCAAATAATTTTCACCAGGATGGAAAACTTGAAAGACAAGTCAGAAGAGACCTATGACTTTTAACATCCAAAATTGCTGTTTAATACTCTTGACATTTCCCTTGGCTGCCTTATCTGCTGTAGTCATGGTCATTAATTGCTTAGGGCTGTGAAAATGACATTGTAAAGTTCTGTTAAAATATCATACATTCAGTCAGCAATGTTGGAGGTAAGAATGCTTAAGAGTATGTGTATATTTGTGCGCTGCCAGAAAATGTGCTAATTTTCTTCTTGACCATATTTAGAAGAAAATTTTAATGATAAAATGAAAAGTTTCTAACTCTCTCTTAAGCCAAGGAGGAGGATATTTCCCACGCTAACCAGAGATGTGGGAATACATAATTGTATTTCTAATATAACATTTGTCTTTGGTATAACTTTTAAAAAAATTAACTTTATTGGTACATTTTAGGTATACAATATAATGACATTCATCATTGGAAATTCGCACCTTTACATAATTGCTCTTGTGAAAGGAATTGTTTGCCCTATTTCTCTCTGTGTGAGTCTGTTGCTCATGTTGTGTGTTGATCTTGTATCCAGCTACTTTATGAATTTGGTTATTAAGTCTAGAAGACTTTTGGTGGAGTTCTTGGGGTCTTCTATACAGAGGATCATGTCATCTGC
>NW_004624886.1:1664808-1726414 GCF_000247695.1 Heterocephalus glaber
CTCTGCTGTTATGTGAGAAATTATTTCTGATTTCATTTTTTCCAGATCCTCTTTTGTTGCCAGTTCAGGGAGTCCAGGTGGTTGAATATCAGATTTTTCCATGTCGTTTCCCTTTGGGATTGCTTTAGGTGATCTGGAAGTCTGACTTTGAGACTTGTTACCTGTCTCCTCATTTCAATGGGCAGGTGGTGGCATGTGCTGGTGGTGGTATTGCAGCCCAGACAGCTCCTCCTTGCCTCTAGGGGCAGTAGCAAGGTGGCCCAGAAGGGTCCTACTTGGTGCTGGGGGCAGCCCTTCTCCTTGGTGCTGGGGGCCTCTCTGCTCCTCATTGCAGGGGGCAGTGGTACAGTGGCCTGGAAGGCTCCTCCTTTCATGGCAGTTGTGGGCCAGGGGCCACCGTGCTCAGCTCTCGCACACGGTCTCAACTTTTACTTTATAAACAATTCCACCAATCTTTGTTGTCCAAATTCTGAGTCTTCACTAGACTCCAAGCATGATCACAACAGGCAAGCACTTTTACATAGAAGGGATCTGAAGCTCAGTAAAGTAATTCATTCCCTGTCACATAGAAGAAACTGGAACCCAAGCTGCTGGTTCCACATCTTCTTGGATCCTCTTACTTCTGAGTCTG
This sequence comes from Heterocephalus glaber, assembly GCF_000247695.1. Next base: position 1,665,440 of record NW_004624886.1, read on the forward strand.
CAACTCCAATCAAGGTTAAAAGCTTCTCCCTGTGAAGAAAAGTTGACCAAGGTCTTTTCAGCTGTCTGTTGTGACTTGTCAGCCATCCTGGAGGCCTGATTCCTGTCCTGGAGGTCTGCCTCCCAGGCATGCAGGGAATCCTGAGAGTGTTGTGAGCACAGCAGGGGCAATTGGTTCAGGAGTCACCTCGAGGCCGCAGGCAGCGGACTGCAAGTCTGGTAGCAGTGCGCGGTCAGTATTCCTGAGGCTTGGGCTTCGGAGCCTGTGGGGGGTGGAGGCAGGCAGGGCGGCCTGGAGTCCTGTGAGCAAGCAGTCCAGCAGCCGAGCACATGGGTGGGGGGGCAGAGGCGGGAGTGTGAGCGAAGAAGAGCACGGAGGCGTCCCAGCTCTGGACTTTAGCATCGTTTTGGTATAACTTTGATCATCCAATTCAAAATATTATACATGATAGAAAAAAAAAAGTCTAGCAAAACCAAAGTTTGAAGTTTATGTGGTTATATTTTCAGGGCTAAATGATAAAGAAATTAATTTTATCATAAACTCAGCTATAGGAAGCGCTTTATTTAAATGATTTTTCTTTTTCACAGATATTTCCTACTTGTCATTGTTTTGTATGTGCAATATATAATATACTTTTGATGTAGGGGAAATATAACTCCCAACCTGCTAGGTGTCAGATATGCTGAGTTCCTGTTCCCCAAAATCGAAGAATGAATTCCAAGGAGGTTAAGAGTAGGAAAGATTTATTGAGAGAGATAGCTCCTGAGACAGAGAACGAGAAGGGGATCTGATAGTGGGTTGCCACAGAAGCCACTTCTCTAACAATGTTTCATAGAGAAAAATCACGAGGTGAGCACAAGGTGGGTCAAACTACATTCAACCAATAATATTACAAGTACAGTGCCTTAGCTAATACTGATCCAATAGGAAGCAGGTACATAGCAAGAGCACATGAAGGGAACAAAGGTATTTTTAGGAAGGGATGGATCCGGATGCTCTATTCACCCACCTGGGTAGCTGATGTCCATCTGGACTTTACTGGACCAGGTGATACCAAGTGTAGTAGAGTTCCAAGTTACTGCTCATCCCTCAGGGAGCCATGTAGGCCTCAATCCATCTTTGTCTTGAGGTGTGGCCTTCTACAGTTGCGCTTCTAACCACAGTTGTGATGTATTCTCATCTACACTAGCTCCCTTGAGGGCCTAACCCTGTCTGACTGTCTATAATATTTCTACCTAACTTAGCTGCCTATAATACTTCTGTTTTAACAACTTAAATTACTTTGTCAATTTTTATAGTTTAGGTATAAAATTTGGGTATTTCAGACTGTTTGCTCCTTAACTCAATGATGTCAGACTACTATGGTTGTTAAAGTTTTATGTCAGCATTTGACCTGTATTCAGGTCACTTTTACTGTTTTCAATGTAATTGGGTGTAGCAATCTGTCCCTACTTTCAATTCTACCGCTTTGAATCTTCTAGAGGCTTTGTAAGCAGATAGCCAGATAGTTAATGCTATCTTTGAAGTGCATTGTTCTTGTAAATAAGCAGGCTTAGAGCGACTAGGCTACATGTAGCTTAGAAATTGCATTAGCTACGAAGATGTAGTTTTTCAAAAGTCAAGAGAGTTTCTTGCAGAGTGCACAGAAGGGACTGGAAGTTACTTTCTCTCTCTCTTTCTCAAAAGTCCTTTTTAGCTTAATTCTGGCTCCCCTATTCTGCTCCAGATGCTTGGATTTGCCTAAGGCCTGATTACTCCATATTCAAGTAGAAATGTGGCATGCTATAGTGGAGAGGCCAGGAGCTCCAGAGCTGATCTCAGTGACAATTCTGGCTTTGTTGCTATCCTGCTATGTGACACTGGGTAAGTTACTTTACCTCCTAATCTTGGTTTCATCAATTGGAAGATGAAAAGGAAAATAAACACTCTTGAGTTATTTTGAGAGTAAAGTGAAATGTGTGGTATAATACCTAATATTTATTGAGTATTTTTTATGTGTCATGGATGTAGTTAGCATTCATAAATGGAAGATTTTGTAGACATAGCTGGCTTTGCTCCTACTCCTTGGACTTCATACAATTTCATCTATTAAGTCCTCACACATTTTTCAAAATGCTATGGAAAATATTCAGAATGTAGAAGGGAATAAATCAGAAAAAATCTACAGGTAGATATTGAGTTAGGCATTTTACTTACATTGTATTATGTAATCTTCTCAGCAACTCTATGAAATAGGATCTGTTTTACTTATGGTATAGATGAGAAAAATAAAGGCCCAGATACATTGTTATATACTTTTCTCCATATCAGAGAAAGCAACAAGATGGATAGAACAAATTTAGTACAATTGAAAACTTAATTTTATAAGAGTAAATTATGACATAGACATTAATAATCTAGTCAATTGCTTCTTATTTATTGGCAAATCATCAGTTATGTTTTTCTTTTAGAGAGTTAAAATAATAAAGCAAAATATCTTTTTACACATTAAAAATGGAGATATCAAATTCATTTTATTCTGCTTAACATAGATGTTCTCATAGATCCTTGCATGAGTTAAAGGCTAAATTACTTTGTTTCAATCATAATACATACTGAGGCTTGTTTTTGCTGCCAAAACTGTTCTTTGGTTTAGAAAATTTCCCCTAGGTCATTTAGAAGTATTCCCAGAAAAGATGACAATGCCAAAAACCTGGTCAAAATTTTTTTTCAAGTGTTGCACCAAGAATGGAAGGAATCCGGGAATCAAGAATGAATATTTATCTGGTCACAAGGTGAATAGGGGTTATCTGAATGCCAGGGCCTCAGCATGTGTCACTTTCTTTCATAGTTGACAACTTCCACCTCATTCTCTTGCTAACCTCATGTATGGTGTGGTCAATCTTCCTATCTTTCTTTTATTTTCAATGCCATTACTTATTCTCCAGAGGAAAAGGCATTTGAGAAAAATTTCATTCTGCACTCCACCTTTTCAAAGGAAGGTGCAAATTAGCTGTTGCAAATTTGTAAATCTATTTCCATGGTTAAAAAGAACTATCACTCAGGCATCAGTCTGCCCTGTCACCTTGAATCAAAAAACAGCTCCATCTGGTTTGTTTAGTTTTTGATAGCTCACACTTCAAAGAATGGCAAGGGTTACATCCGCTGACAATTGTGTAAGACTGTACAAGCAAAAATAAAATTCTCCCCTGACCCCTGCAGGGATCAGTATATATATCCTGGAGCAGGAGAGGTCTGATGACGTCTGTTGCGGTTTGCTGCCTCCTAGCAGGGTTGCTTCTGCAAGCTTGACTCAGGAAAAGAATCCCACCAGCTCTTAGCAAAATTGTAACCAAGAAAAGATTACAAACACAAACATTGTGAAACTGGCTCCAGTCTTAAAATTCTAAACATTGGTCTTAAAATTCTGTCTGTTTTTGCACATATGTACATATATGTATATGTTAACTCCAATGTCCATATTCAACATCAATTTTTAAAATTTCTTGTAGCTCTAGTTTCATATTTAAGCTTTCAGGCAAAATTCTGGCAGCAACTTCTCACAGGCACCTGGCTTGACTCTTTATGGGTATCCATGTGGACTCCTCAACATCTGATTTGGTTTTTAATTCATGAAAAAATAACAGAGAACCAATGTATTTCATGCATTGTCATTTCAAAGAGATGAGGCTTTGAATAGAGATACAAGTCACCAATATTTAATTTTATGTATAATTTTTATTATCCCTACTTTCAAAATAACCCTGATTCTATTTCTAGCCCTGCCTCACTTATACCACACTGTCTGCTTTGGATGCCCTATCTGCAGTACAGGGATAATAATCCTGGTCACCTATGTCACATCACAGTGACATTTTAATACTAATGAACAGAGTCTGACTGTGTGAGCCCCACACTCTTTGAATATAGCTTACAAATGATTTTCAACAGGGATAAAAACTGCACACTAGCTAGAGGTCTATGAAGACTTGCAAACCAAAAGTGTATTCATAACCATGTAACTAAAATTATTTTTAAATTAATGGAATATACATCACATCTATATATGTATATACAAAAAGAAGAAATGCATGTAAATTATTTAAATATTTGTTATGAAATATTTCCATGGAAAGTTTAGAAAAGCATTTGCCTACTTTGCATGAGTTAATATTGCCAATGATTGTAACTAGTGCTGATGTGGTAGATGATTTTATTTTTTCCTATATAACTTTTCTATATAGTCCAACTTTCCTAAAACGAAGACGTAGTTTTCCAAAAATCAAGAAAATAATCTTAATAAGTATCTTTTTAGAAACTAACTATATAAGTGAGAAATTGGATAAAATATAAATATCTGACCTTTGAAGAAAAATTTCTCTGAACTGTACAAGAACAAGTACGGGGTGAGACATAAATGAAATAAATGAGTTGATCCAAGTTAGTTAGTACCAGTCCTAACTAGGTTTGAACCCAGTTTATACTAGGAAAAACAGGTCAGAGAAAGCCTATCATTTAAGAATATTCAAAGTCTTTGCCAATATCTAAAGTCTTTATTTTTACCCGTAAGTCTGTTCGGTATGTCAGCAGTAAGAGCTAGTCTATTCAACCTAGCACACCACTGAGTATCAGTGAATTTAATGTATCCAAAATGTACAAAAGGAAGATTCTAGTAGGTAAATACCTGCCCCTACTCTCCAGTACTCTTCTTACACTGAGTTTCTTTGAGTTCTTCTAACTTCCTGCAAGCTTTCTCATCACCAGGTTATCTAATGTCCTGTTTCATCATTCTGGAACATTCCTTCTCCAAGCAAATTCCTTCAACATATTTTAGACTTCTTCCACAAATCATACAATGGCTTCATTGTGGCTGTACATATTCACTCCTGACAGCAGAGTACCTTGTCTATTACTTTAGGTTTGAAGGCAACCTGAGGGAAGAGACCTTTGTTCTTGGTACACAGTAAGTGGGATTTCTGTAAGGAGTCCAGGATTCTGTGACTCCTCACAATTCAACAATTATCCAGGCAACAGAGTTGGGGAAGAAAGAGGAACACTAAAGTCTGTCCATTGGCATTATGCATGTGTTTTTCTCCCATCAAAGAACTGATGAAAAGAGGAAGAAACTTTTAAGATTTATTATGAGGAAATTTTAATTTAATTTATTGCATAAGTTATTTGGTTCAATTTGTTATTCACAAAAAAATACCTTGGCCTGCCTTAGAGAAGTGACCACATGCACATTGGAATTTTAAAATAAAAAAGATGAAAAATATTTTTTTCCCCAACTGACTATTGTAATTCTCAACAGCAAACATTTGTGTTAGTTCTACACATGTTACATCAAAGATAACATGATTTGTGCTTCTTCTTTGAAAATGTTCCTACAGCTGTAAGCTATTAGCTTTTTTCTTGTTCTTTTGTTATACTAGAAGAGATCCTTGAATGCTTTATGTCTCATTTTTCTAACTGTAGAATGGGGCTAATTCTGTTCTCCAAAGTGATAGATAATGTTAGAACAAAGTTCATGCTAGAATCTAGATGTTAGCTTTGCTATTGATTAAAGTGAAGAAAATTGCTTTCACATTATAGTTTATTTTCAGAAAATTCTCTTTAACCAAGGGAATTATATCCTTTTTTCTTATATGTTTAATTACCTATTTCTTTTTTAAAAATTAATTTTATTGGTACATTTAAGGTACACAATATAATGATATTAATCATTGGAAATGTGCACCTTTACATAATCTCTCTTGGTTCTTATTTTTTCCCCATTCCCCTGCCCTCCCTTCTACCCCTCCATCCCTCCCTACTTACAAAGACTTTGTTTCCATTTTTTCTTTTTCTCATATTAATTCCATTCCCTTCTTTTCCCCCTCACTCCTCCCGCTTCCCCTTCCCCTTTGCCCCTTTTCTTCTTATTTCTCATTATCTATTATACCTTTTAGTCCTTACTTACAATTTCAGTTTCTCACACTAGAGAAACTATTCGGTATTTACACCTGTGTGTCCTATTTATTTCTACATATAAACTTTAACACTTTCCTTTCTCAATTTGCAAGTAAAACAATTGAACAGCTAAAATCCTTAGTACTGTTGAAAGGTAATTCTAAAAGCACTTCTAAGAAAATGGAAAAGACATTAAACACATACTCTTCATTCTTAAATTTTCTATACCACAACTCCCAAACTACATTTGGTCTCTGTATCTGCTAGTTCTGCACCTATAGATTCATCAACTGTGGAGGGAAAACATTTGAAAAACTTGAGTCATTTGTAGGAAAATGGATGAGACAATAATTTTAAGTGAAATAAATCTGACATACAAGCTTACATATCACATGCTTTTGCTTATATGAGAGAAACAGAATAGCAATTATTTACATTAATGCAGCATCATTGGCATTATGTTCAGTATTATAAGTAACCTGGAGATGATTTGAAGTATATGGGAGGATTTATGTAAGTTGCATGAAAAATATTATGCTGTTTTATACAATGGAGCTGAGCATCCATGGATTTTACTGTCTGTGGAGGTCCTGGAACTCTTCCCCATGTACTGTATTAATATGTGAATGGACATATTAATCAATAAGTAAGGTAGGGCCAAGGGAGAAGTTAGTTAAACTAGTCTGGTCTCATCACTAGGCTAAGTCAACATGTCTATCTCTGGCATTGCTGATGAGGAGTAAGATTTAAAATCAGAATAAGAGAGCGCAAACAAGCAGGGACACCTTCATGAAGGGAGCCCAAGGAAAAAAGTGGCCCTGAGGTCAGTTTTGCTACCTGTGGTTCCCCCTGAGCAATTTGATGGCAGGAAGGTGACCTGTAGGCAGTAGACTGGAGAGAAAGCAGACATTGTCAAGGAGAGGAGTTGATGGAGAGGAGTTGATGGAGAGGAGTGAAGTGGCACCATTTAAGTCACTGGAGGTGAAACAAGGAAGTGAAAGGCGTGGCTTACGTACTTTTGAGGGGGCATAATTTTCTTTTATTAAATTGTCACAAACTTGTCCTTGATTTAGAATTGGATCTTCCAACTCATAAATTGGACATACACAAAACAAAGACCCTAAAGTTTCATCCCAGGGAGATGGATAATGTATTGCTCTAAAGTAAATATACTATACATTTATTAAATACATATGTATTTAATTTTTAAACATTTCTTATTTTAAAAAATTTATTTTGTGGTGCTGAGGATCAAACCCAGAACATCAACAATGTTAGGCAAGCATGATACCACTGAGCCCTATGAAAACCATATTTGAAATCATAATCATTTCCCCCAAACTCCAATTCCCCAACTTTAATGAAACTTACACTCCTAAATTTGTTTTTAAGTGAAAATTTGACAACAGATGCCTGCATATGCTATGATTCTAAGCTGACCACTCGGATAATACCTCAGATGAGGACCTAAGTGAGGCTGTTTCATCAGACTGTCAGCTATGCCCATCCCACTGTGGCACTTCTACACTGATCAGAAAGCCTCTGCTGAGTCAAGACAGGCAAGTTTGGTTAAAATATGGGAACATGATTAGAAAGACCAAGATTCACGTTTGGTTACAGGGATACTGTGGTCCTGCAAAAGAGCCTGAGGTCAGGCAGCCTGAGCAACTCTTAATAGAAAAGATTTATTGTGAAATGAAATTTATATTTTCCATAAGTTTGGCTATATAATCCAATAGATACTTTGATGTTTCAAGTAAACAGTGATAAATGGGCCCATAGTGACTCAAGTGAGTCCTACTCTGAGGAGAAAGATCCTCTGTGTTTTATATTCACTTGAGTAAGAAGGTGATGAAATCCTGGCAGACACTGAGTATTGCCATCTGAGTACTAGAGCAGCCTGATACTCCAGGTGAATTCTATCTGCATCTTTATGGGAAAGTAAAGTAAAGTAAAGGCGTTTTGAGAGGTTTTCTTTGGGGGGGGTTCTGTTAGTAGTGAAAAATCACTAATAGGATGAATCTCTTTCTCCATCAACCATCTGAGAAAGCAAAACAAAGAAATGAGTGCTATTTTGTGATTAGGTCTGGGATGTACACCTCCAGGCTAAGGGTTTTGGTAATGTCAACCTTTGACTGGAAGGTAGGCTGTTTTACACATGGCATGGCCTGTCAACCTCGGTGAATGCACAGTAATTCTGGGAGCATTGAATGCAGCCATCATGGGGGACTTACCTCTTACTTGTTTCTCTATCCTGACCTTGTTCCAGCCCTGGAGCCAGGACAGCAATCTTTTCTCCTTAACTTCCTAACAATGACCTCTTCTCTCTCTCTGTGATCTCAGTTAGCAAATCCAGTTTTCATCCCTGTACTTCTGACCTTATTTTCCATTTACAGTTTCTTGTTTTCTTTGATTCAGCTTACAAATGAGAAGCTGACTTCAAGTCTTACTCACTTTGTCAAAATCTCTGCTAAGTCTGGCATGTTTCTTCTAGAAGACAGAGAAAGCTAGAATATAAACTGAAAGAAGGGCAGAGTATAATCATGGCATTAGGTCCAATGCCTAGCCAATGTCCCTATGTGTTAGAAGTTCCTAAAACATATTACTCATTGCCTAAAGGGTTGACTTCCAAAGGCAAACTGAGATTCTACAGTTTATGAAGCCTATTTTTTATCACCTGGTTGTGAAACTTTTCAGAAATATTTCTTAAGATATATAATTTTTATGCTCTTAAAATAGACTGACCCACAGACAAATTATTGACGAAAGTCTTCTGTTCTTTTAGGGCTGAGGGAACATTACTTCTTTCTTTACCTATGGTCTGTGGCAGAGAAAAAGTGATATGTTCACCATTCTGTTTCTTCTTCTTCTTCAGCATATGGAAACATTGTATTTCCCAATCTCCACTGCAGTGAATATGAAAGCCTGTTTCCTTCCTTCCTTCTTCCCTCCCTTCTTTCTCTCTCTCCTTCCCTCCTTTCTTCTCCCATCATTTAAGTCAGTGAGCGAAAGGGAGTAGTAATTGTAATAAAGTGTGATTCTACCACTTTATGAGGTTTCAAAAATCATGGTTGTCAATTTAAAGGCAAGATTGAAAAGTAATTCGAGATACTTAAACTGAAACACATTGACTATACAATGATTTGCTATACACACACACACACATATATCATAAATATATACCAATATATACTATAAATATATGTACCATATACATATATTTCCTTAGTGTCTAGGAATGGAGAAGCATATTACATCAAAGTCTACAAATTTCTTTCATTTCTTGGTGGTCAGAATTCCAATTGGTTGCAGAAAGAATAACAAATTTTCATCTTTACTGCGTAGGCAAACCTGAAAAAACTATGAGTACCCTCCTCTTCTGAATAATATTGCTTATAATTATATGGGGGGATTTTTCTTATTAAAATACTACACTATATCAGTTAATTCTAACAACCTCATGTGGTAATATTTCCAAATTTAATCAATATACTTGCCTAATATCATAGCATGTAAAATAGAATGCAAGTATATTTAAAATAGCTTGAAAAATGAGTTTTTCGACTATATTTTTAGTGGAATGTGTTGTATATTTTGGGTGTGTATATGTATATGTGTGTTGATTATGTAAAATGTAATAACTATTCCTAGTAAGTGGAGAATAAAAGAACAGCATTAGGAAGAAAATAATCATATATACCCCCACTGACAATTGTTAACATTCTCTGTTGTCTTTCCTATGTTATCCCTAAGCATATGTTACATTGTTGATGTTGTATCATTTAGGCCATTCTGTTTTCTTTTTTTGTTCAACATGGTAAGAGAAATAGTTCTGTTTTCTATTAAAACTTCCTGCACATATAATGTTTAATGGCCACATGATGTTTCAACATATGCTTGCATGATAATTAAATTAATCTCTTCTTTTGTCTTAGCCATGTAGGTTGTTACTAAATTTTCAGCTCATATAAATAATGCTGCCAAAACATCTCTCCCATCCAAGTACTAACCAGGCCTGACCCTGCTTAGCTTCCCAGATCAGATGAGATAGGGTGCGTTCAGGGTGGTATGGCCATAGATTGCTAAAACATCTCTGTGTAAATAGCATTTTTCTTTTTTTTGTATTTTAGATTGTCTTAGGATAGATTCCTACTAGTGGAATTTCAGAAAGTGAATAAATAAATCACTAATATGCTCTTTTTACTGCAAGAACTGCTTTTTATAGTTATTTGTTTTCTGAAATTATCATATGGCCAGTAAAACACCAATAACCAAATACCAAAACCACCCCAAACCAGACTATCTCAGAAATACAGTCACAACTTTGAAGTAAATGGTGGCCTCTGCTTTTTGTTTTTGAGGCTGGATAGTCAAGTGTTCCTTCAGAATGCATGGGTGAGGGCCTCTGTATTTCTTATTAGAATTAACATATTTCCAATGCACTGAAGTTCAAGTTCAGTGTAACTAATTTTTTCAACATCCCTGTGGTCTAGGTGGGGATTGTTATTTCTTAGAGAGGGGAAAACCACAAACAGTAGATTTACTGTAATCGGCTCTGGGTCCTTCACATTCACTCACACGAGTGTTGGGCACTTGAGAAAAAATTAGGGTCATTAGTTGGATTTTTCCCCTCAGTACTGGACCAAACAACCAGGGGAAGATAAAGACTATATTTTGAATCAAATGAGTTATTTCTGCTCTTTAAATTTCTACAATGCGACAGAAAAAGAGTTAAAAAGGGGAGAAGTCACTCTCTGAGCACAAAGCTAAATTGTTTGAGTGGCTTCATCAATGGAAGACAAACATACAAAGCACACTTCTTGTCCTGGATTGATTAAAAATCTGCACTTTTGTCTCTGTCATTTTCCTGTCTTCTGTAGTGATAGAAAACTAATATGATACCACTGTATCTTTTATTTCTTTGGAGGCTGTGTAATATGTAACTTCAAGGAAATCTAAATATATAAGGTGACTGGTTGCTGAATTACTTGATAAATCAATAGGTTTTTGAGTGAGGTTCATTGTTGCTCAAAAATCTTTGTGACTCAAATAAAAACAAGTATCTTTGCTTAATTTGTTTGAATAAAGAAACGTAGAAATCTAGAAAAGCCAGTTTGAAAGACGTGCTGGTTTACAAGTGGGCCAATAATTATGCCAAAATACAGTCATGATTTTGAAATTAGAAAAGTCTATACCATTATTCTCAGTATATTTTATTTATTTATTTATTTATTTATTTATTTATTTATTTATTTATTTATTTTGGTACTGGGAATTGAAGTCTGGTCCTTGTGCTTGCACAGCAGGCAGTGAAACCACTGAGCTAAATCCCCGGCCCTCAGTATATTTATTTAGATTAACCTGTTTGACATGAATTTTATGTCCTATTGGTAAGGGACTTTTTCTAAGTATGCATTACTAGCAAGTAGATGTCTTGTCTTACCAAAGAGTAAACTTTACAAGAGATTTGATCTCTCTTGGAGAAACATTGTTTTAAAAATCTCTCTTTCTTTATGGATATATAATAAACACAGATATTACCAATGTTTATTAATAGTTAATTAAAAATAATTCTTGGGGCAGGGAATATAGTTCAGCGGTAGAGCATTTGCCTAGCATGTACAAGCCCTTGGTTAAATCCCTAACACCACAAACAAACAAACAAACAAACAAAACGTAACCATTCCTACATTACAGATTCTTAATGAAAACCAAATTCTAGGTTTATTTTAGTTCCCTTTTCACAAAATTTTAATATGTTCCCAGTTATTTCCCTGACAAATAAGTTTAGATTATTTCTTTATGACTTACTCAAACTGTCATTTGGTTAAAAGCTTTTAGAGATTGCAGATGCGGCCAAGGATTTGAGCTAGTGTTATTGGCTGGTAAGACTGTCCTTCTCAGGCCAGTCAGCTAATCAGGACAGCAGATAACTTGTTTTGTACATAGCTGAGATTACAGGGATGTTGGCCACTTTTAAGAACACTATGGCTATCTTTTTCTAACAATAGGGAATAATTTTCTAGACTCCTCAGAAAAGACAAAATTTCCATTTGTACTCACTGGTTTCCCTTTTCTGTTATTGATGCTTAAGGCTGATTAAGCAAGAGTTAGAGATTTATTCAGACAAAACAGACAAACAAAATCAACCCACAAACAAAAAATAAAACAAATAAAAAAGTAGTGTATCTCTTTCAGAATGGGACCTTTAAAATAAAAATTTTTCAGAATCTTTAACATTTCTAAGATAGTGGGGTTCAGATACATTCCTCTTCTTGCCAACTGTGTTTCTTTCCTAGCTTCATCACAGGAAGGTGCCTGTCTCTAGCTGATATGGATGGGGAAGTAAACATGGTCAGGGCTGTAGCTGGATAGAGATTGGTGGGTTGGGAAGTACGCTGGGGTGGCCAGAAGACCCAAGGGCCTTAAGGACTCACATGGCCCAGGCGGGGACAGAGGGTTAAAAGGCCCACAAAGGGGCCGACTGACAGCAGAACACACAGTTGGGAGACAACATGAAACATCAGGGTCTGATTCTCAATCACCTTTGGTTCTAGGGAAGTCAGTAGTTACTACTGTTGGAAGTGCTGCTTTGGGATAATTTGTTAGAATGAGGAAAGATTGAAATGGTTACAGCCAACTTTGTTGTGCATCCTTTTTTCTGTTATTAGTGTTGTTTGAATTCCATTTGGAGTGTGTGTGTATGTGTGCACACATGTGTATGTGTGTAGTAGCATAGATTTAAATGAGAACTTTAATATATGTGATCTTACATAACAATTCTTAGCACCCTATAGCTTTTAATATGTTGTATAGTTGTTATGAGAAGATAATATATTATTTTTTACTTTCAACTTTGCTAAACCCAGGCTAGATCCTCAATAAGTGCCTCTTGAATATAACCGATTAAATGAAATTCTTGACCTTTCTAATATAATAAAAGCAAGTTTTTGAGTTTAAAAGTTCTCCACCAACAGGCTTTTTGGGTATATTATGGAGATATTTGTACTCATGACTTCTGTAAATGATGAAGACATTTCCATTAGCTTTTAGTGCTTTAATAGTTTTCTGATTATATGTTCATTTATGCACATGGTTAACGGCAAAAGATTAAATAACAATTAGATATGCCCTTATTCCAGGTGGGATGGAGTCAAATAAATGTATCTTTGTTGAAATAGAAACGTTAGATTAAATTTGTGTATCTTCATCCTGTTAAGGAACACCATACGTTTTTTTGTCCTCTAGAAATGGGACATGAATAATGTATTCATCTCCTTAATTTTATAAATGTAAAAAACTCACTCATTTTAATGAATGTATTTATTCTTAAGTATTTCTTCAATGGGACTCACATGGCAGGATCTCAATGAGAATGAGGTAAATATCCTTCCTTTCTACTCTCCCTTCCTAACAGGCGCGCGTGTGCACACACACACCCACACACACACACACACACACACACACACACACACACAAGGATCCAATACAAGGAGGAGCAACTTTGGCCATTGATGTTAATTTCTAGGGTGTCCTTGTGCAGGAGATTATTCAAGAAAGGGGTAGTGTAAGGACAGAGCCTGGTCCCACTTAAATTTCTAGAAGCTGTTTTTCAGGCTGCTGTTTATTCCTTTGCTTACTCAAGTTAATTATACCTCTTCTCCTATGTCTGTCTGGATAGACCCAAGTTTTTATAAGGGCTGGTCCATTCACTCCTGACCAGTAAAGGAAATAAAGCATCTTTTTTCTTACCAGCAGTCCTTGTCTTGTGAAAGATAGGAAACTTGCAGTTGAACTTGAAATCTGTACCTCCACATTGGTTACTTTGTTAATCTGCCCAATTTCTGAGGTTGAATCTGCCTTAATACTCACCATTAATTCAGCCCATCAGTTAACCATAAACCCTTTAATAATATCCCACAGGAATTTTCTGGTAGACACAACTTTTTGGCTTGCTTTGAAATTAAACAAGGCCTCCACATAGAAATGATTAGGACTTTCAACACACATGCTCTTTTTACTTTATTTTGAGGAGGAAAAAAGGCTGTTTCTATGCCAGGTTATAACAAACTTGCTTCCAGCTGTATCAGTGGAGCTCGGCCATAGCTGCATATTAGAACCAACAGAGGAGTTTTCAGAAGCCACCAATGCTTGAGCTCCATGCTAGATTTACTGAAGGAAGAGGCTGGAACATCTGACATCTGAAAAATCTTTCCAAGTGATTCTAAAGGTTAGGCAAAATTAAAAACCACTGAGTTTAGGACTAACAAGATAGCCTCCCTAAAAGATGACGTAGTTGATAACTTCAACTCTGAAGTTAAATGTTTTGTGCTGACATTTTTGTTGTTGTTGATGATGATGATGATGATTTTGTGTACTGGAAATCAAATCCAAAGCCTTCAGCATGGCAGGCAAGTGCTCAACCCTAAGCTAACCCTATTCCCAGCCTAAGACTAGACTTTGAATGCCTACCTTTCAAGTTAGAAATAGGATAACTTCCACCTCTCCCCAACAATCCAGGTATCAAAGAGTTCTCTCTTTTTTTTAATGCCACCTATTGAAATGTGATGTGGTTCAATGTAGTGGAAGTTGACTAGACTCCAAAGTCAGGGGAGCTCAGTTCACGATGAGGAGGAAAGAGATAGCTAAATACGGTCACAGGAGTGTTTAGACCAATAATTGATTTCACAGATCACTGTGACATTGTGTAAGTCACTGAATTTTCCTGGACTCTTTTCTGCAGCCTGAGAAATGAGAACAACCCCATGATTACTTCACAAGGCTGTGGGGAGGGTCGCATGAAATTGTTTACTTGAAAGCACTTTATAAACTGTAAAGTTTCAGACGTCATAGAAGTTGCCATTTTCATTTGTGTAACAACAGTTATTTTGAAGTTTCTTAACTATGTTCTTTCCATGAGCCAAACACTGGAAAATAATATTATAATATCTATGGATAAAACATGAACAGGGACGTAGCACATATTTTGAGTCATATTTTCCTTCATTTGTTTTCATTTATCCTGATTATAAACCAACCACAAGGTCTAGCTACAGGGAAAAATTAAGTAAAAAGGAAAGCTGATCCATTTATTCTAGTATTTCATAGCTTGAACAGAAAAAATATCTAGCATCGTCACAAATGTAATTAAATGTTTACTGTCTACGACTATGAGGTAGGTATGCAGTTCAGGCTTGATTTGAACTTTGAGAGATTATAAATTAAAAATAATCTGAAATGTAAATCAATGATACATATTTAAAACCTAAAATGAATCAGAATTGTTACTTCAAATTCTGAAGTTGAATGATTCTAAGAAACTGTGATAGTAAAGGATGCTAGACTAATTAATATTTGTGGGCATAAATGAAGATGCAGTCACCTTCAACATTGGCTTAGATTTATTGTAGTGATAACAAAGATGGAAAAACTCTTGATTGCAGTGACATTTTGCCAAGGAAGCTCTTTTGGGGATTAAACAAAAACTAAAACAAACTAAAAATCTTTAAGAATCACATGAAGCTAAAGAATTTGATTTTGTAGCTATGGGAAAGAAATTTCTCCTCAGTCAATATTTATGTCTCAGTCAGAAAATGTCTCCTCAGTCAATATTTATGTTGAATAACTTAAGGCATGGCTGAAAAGTCTTGAATGTTACAGCCTTTTTTTTTCTTCTGACAGATCCCTGGCCACCCTTAACATTGGGATCCTTTTCTTCCCACCTTTAGCTCATATTCTCTTGTCTCTCAGTACACTTACAAAGCAGTTTGTTTTGCATCACTACAAAACATTCACAGGAAATATTACCTCACTAGTAGTATAATGTTAATATTAACACATTCATATATAGCAAGATTAGTGTAATTGTGGATCCGAAGGCTTTTCTCCTAGCTGAAGGAATTTCAGGCACCAGTAAGCAGGAAGTAGTCGCTTGAGGACAGTTTTCTTGTACTGCTGGATGTGTGGGTAGGGAGTAGAGACTAGGGAGAAGGCACAGGGATGAATAGAAGAATAATCTTTCTCTTTAATTTTGAGACACTGACTCACTATGTAATTCAAGCTGGCCTTGAACTCCTCTCAAGTGCAGGGATTACAGGTGTGCCAAACCATGGACTGGATGCTTAGTCTTGCTGAAATTTATATGTGGCCTCCAGGTGATACAAAACAATCACAAATAGCATGCCTATGGCTGTAGTGCTTGGGTCTAATAGTAACTGTGCAGGGGAATCTCCTGTTATCAGATCTACTATGCATCTCACAGGTCAGAGGCCTGCAACAAGGGGAGCACTCACACCCAATACAGACTCTTGAGGGATTTTGTCCCAAATTCCTCTAAAATGGCATTGCCTTATTTTTCCATTGCCCCATGGGCACTTTGTGAAATTCTGGCTGTTTTCATCTAAGCTGAAAATACAAGATCTTGAATCATTTAAAAAGGGCTAGATTCTAATGTCTTTATTGTCATCCATTCATTATAGCAAGATCTGTCATCAGGTTAGGAATCACTTTGTCATTTGGGGAGAAAGTTTTAGTTACTTGTGAAGATAATTTATCTTGGATAAGGATATTACTTTAAAGGCAGTAGGCCTATAAAACACCCTGCTTCAATAATTGGCTGGATCAGCATTGTTCTCTCCTAGGACAGAACTCAAAACTATCTGGAAGGAAATATACAATCAACATTTCAGGGTCTTCTTGCTCTTTCTGCTCCACAAGAAGTAAGTCTATACCTAGGATGGTGGTGGCCCCACACGGAGAATACCCAAAAGTGTGATCAACATCATCATATTCTTGGTCTGGGTTAGACTGAAACTCAGGAAGGAGCAAAGTTGATTAACCTAGTCAGAACTTTTTTCTTTCATAGTGGCCATTTCTGAAAGGAAACTTTATTATATATGTATTCAGAAACTGTATATATTAATAGGGTACTGTGTGATGTTTAAATATGTATTTTGTGAAATGTTCAAATCAGGGTAAGCATATCTTTCTCTTCAAATGCTTATCAGTTGAAAGAAAATCTGAAGAAAATGTTACTAATATGGGCTCATCACATAAAAGAGACTCAGAAAAGTAAGCAGGTAAAAACTTGGGATTGCTTCTTTCTCTTTTTTCTCCTATCTGTGCTTTTTTCAGACTTGGCATATGAGTCTGTCTGTCACAGTTTAGTGTCAACATGTAAACCAAGGACCTGCGTCATTTTGTTGTGGGCTATCAAGGATAGGATATCCACAGAGAAAACATAACCATAAAAAAAAGAAAACATAGCCATATTTTAACTTCCAAATCACAAGACTGTTCCATTTCTGTAAGCAAAACTGGATTGAGTTTTCTTAGGGTTCATTTTGCAAAAAGCTTGCTTATTTGGGTGGCTACTATGATTTTCTACATGTTTTCCTCTCAATAAACTGTATTAATAGGTTTTGTAAAGGCCACCATTTTGGAGTGTTCGAAAGGAACATTTTTGTTTGTTTCGACATTCCCACGCAAAGCACTGGGAGGAGAGGTCTAAAAGGAAAATGTCATGGTCTCAATTTATGGAAATTACTCTGCTTTCAAAGATGATTTGGTAAACAAATCAAGATAGTTCATACCTATCATTAATGAGCCTTACCTATATATACTCCAGAAAGGTGTGTGTTTTGTACATACTCAGTAGTGTGAAAGTTCCAGTGAATGTGAGGACACTGAACACAGCTTTGATTGGAGGATCTCTGATGCAGAATGGGTACCTTCTATAAAATGCAGGGTTGAAATCTCTGCTACAGAAGTTACTGCACCATAATTGGATCCCAGGAGTTTTATTAGCAGGGAAGTGGAGACCATCACCAGGTGTCTGAGCAACCATTTTCATAAACACCTTGCTATTAGGGATCTGGAGAAGGAAAAAAAGTGTTCTCAAGGGCTTGGTGGCCCCCGTATGCTGCCTTGATGGAACTATCAAAGCCTGTGCTCCTCTAAGCTGCAGACTTGCCAGTGAGTCAAGGAAGGTTCCAGTTATCTGAATATGAAATGCTTGAAATTAAGCCCAGCATGAGTCAGCTGAAAGATAACCCACTCTACTTTTCCTATATTTGAGGTTCTCCCAAAGGATAGAAATACTTTTGAGTATTCTCAACTATGGATTGTTGTCACTTTATGTGTTTTTGCAAGACATGTGGTGAGACAAACTAAAGGTTTCCACGGTGTAGGCTTTTGATGCAGTAACTTTGACAAAACGGAGTCTATTTCCAAATAAGTTGTTCCCTTTCAAGGTGAGAAAGGTAATTTTTGGATGAATCTTACTGCTTCTTCTCAGTTCCCTTCCCTCATACCCATTTTAATTTTCTACTTGTGCAGAAAACGTGGTAGAAAACTTGTGTAGAAAAATGGGTCCCTGGAGAAGCAATATTCCTAGGACAGTCCAGAGACCTCTTGTCACCTGTTTTACCAAACTTCAAAAGGCTATACTGGAGGGCCTCCGGGGCTCCCAAAAGCTCTGTTCAGCTCAGCTGTAGAGACAAATTGGCACTACAGGACAGCTATGGCTGAACACGGGAAACAGAACAATTTGGAGGGCTTTGTTCTTTTCTCAGCTGGATTGTCCTCCAAATTTATGGGAAACACAGTAACATGATACTCCTTTTCCGTTCGAGAATAGTCATGGAATAGTCTTGGAGAGAGGAATGCAAACATAATCAAACAATAAAGTCCAGTGCTTAACCACTGTTAGTCTGGTAGTAAAAGGGCTGGTGAAAAAAACGACATTAATTTCATCCCATTACATCTAAGGGGATGACAGTGTTTCTGGAAAGTTCGCCAAAGTTTCTTCCTCCTCTCTCTCATGCAACTTTTGCATTACTTTTTTTTTTCTGTTCTCTTTTCTTTAGGATTGGTGAAGATTAAGTGAAGACGGTGGGTGGGGGTCAGAGAAGGTAGAAATAGGCTTAGAGGTTCCAAGCCATCTCTCTATATAGACTCTACGTACAGACATCAAACTCTGGCTCTCAGTTCACCTTCATGGTCATCATTTTCATAGTTCAGGGAAGGAGCCCAGCACATTGCAAATAAGGACTTTTTTTCATAGCAGCTTGAGTTTATGTATGATTCCAGAATCCACTGTGTAGCTGTTTCTAATATACAATCTTAGTTGTCATAAATTGGTAGTATGGAATTCTAAAACACAGAATCATTATTAGAAGTTAAAAGCTTCAAAACTCAACCAATTTACTAACAAATATTTCTATTTCAGTAGATAAATCATACTTCTTGATCCAAAATCCATTGTGTATAATCCCCACAATAAGAAGTCATCTTTACTCTTCTCATTGCTTTCATATCAAATTCCAGTTTAAATCTCTTTTTATATGAAAATTTAATATATACCTATTTTTCCCTGGACTCACTTTAGAATAAATCTGTGTCAGAGCTACCATGCATCATGTGGTATGCTGCTGGTCATCCACTTGGCCCTTTTAATTGGAAAAATCAATATAAGTATCAACCAATCAATTTCTGTAATTAGGGATATGTATTAATTGCTCAAATTGAAACTGCCTATATTGTTCAGATAAGATGAAAATCAAAAATTAGTACAAACACGAGCTGGAAGTTCAAAGTTAGCAGTATCCTGAATATGCACTATTGCCTGAATGATACTGCCTTTTTAAAAAAATTGGGAGACTCCGGTTTACTTCCAGGTCCTGTAATGAATACCTTTGATGTCTTAGGCAGGGACTCCAATCTGCGTCACTCCAAACTCAACTGACTGTTTTATCAACAGCCGTGGCTGATGAAAAATCTTCCTGCAATTGTTATATTCTTATTCAAAGCATTCCTCTTTTCCCCATTCTGGCTGATCTAATAGGTGGATGAAAGAATTGCCAAATACACATTATAGACCAAGCTGATTTACTTCATCCTTGTTTCTTCAGAATTTGCAGTACATTGAAGAAGTCTATTTTCTCAGAGTTTACTAATGATGGGAGAAAATGCTCCTGGCTTGGCATGCAAGCACACACATATGGAAATTAAGAAACCTGAGTAAACACTGAGCCTTGCTGGCAGCAACTGACATCTTCCAAGATTTTCATGCCAGTGGGTACAAGAGGCAACAAGATCTGGTAGCACTTTGAACTGGATTCTGGGTGTTTATATAGAAGATCAATACATCTTTATCTTTAGGAATTGATGAGAACTTACACAGTCTACAAAGAATCACTTGCTTGGGAAGACAGAGAAATGCCTGTAGGATGTTCGGGAAATATTTTCATTAAAATGTTCATATATGAGACAGGAAAAAACAGTTCCTACTTAGAAAACTTTGATGTGATGATCAACTTACTTAGATTGAATTAAAACAACTTTTACATGCTTTAAAAAATTTAATAATTAGGAAACTTCCTAAGCTCTGCATCAACACTAAGAATTCAGATGTTCCAACATGGCCCATTCTTACTCCTCTGCTGGCTAGGTGTCTCTATAATGTGGGTAGTTTTCCTGGTGAAAATGATTATTGATATCATACACACCAAAATGTAATTTTAAATGCAGAAGATTAATTTCACATGATTACCTGGATAGCTTTAGCTTGGATCGCTTTGGTCACTGCCCTTGGTTCTGAAGTCTGTTCAGCCCCCAGTAGGTATTGCTGAGCCAGCAATTACTCCATGTTGCAACCAGGGTTCATGGCTTCTCCAGACCCCAATTGCAGTGTGGACACTTTTAATTGTGATATTTCAAAACAATACAGGGCCAGTTTGTTCTGTTTTAAGTTTTTGTCTTTATCTATGTGATTGAAAGTTCCCATTAGATACTTATTTTCTAGGCTGTATAATATACTTTCTTAAAGAAAAAGTAAATACACAGACACTTCATAACTATGTTTTGATTAAAGCACACTGAGTGAACTGTCATTAATGATGTGTATTTGATCATCAGAGCAATTTTTTCCATGAGTATTAGATGAAAACAAAACACTTAGGGATTGGGAGTTCTGGATGAAGTTAGTAGTTAGAACAGTATGAGGAAAAAAATATTTAGAGGACATGAAGATCCCCTCCATCAGGACAAGCACATCTGAATAAACTCCACCATGTGATAAGGGGTGACGAGGGGCCAGAAGAAGGACATGATATGGCATGTGCTGCATTTAGCACAGAAATTTTTAAAACTGGCCTTACCAGGTCTAGGAAGTGGCCCAGTTCACTTTCTATAACTTTGCTACATGTGATTCACAGACCAGCCTAGTAGTATAAACTAGAGGTTTGTTATCTTTTCGATTTCATCCAAGCCTTAATCAGATTTTACATTTAATCAAGAGGACCAGGTGACTTGTGTGCACATTACACTTTGAGAAGCACAAGTGTGAGACTGGATTCCTCTGAGTTCTGTTCTAATACATGAACAGCCTCTCAGCCTTGCCTGCTGGAACACAGAATGCACATTGGGTCCAAGTTGAGACATACAGATTCTCTCCTGGCATTTGTAAGTTGTGGCTGGGGTTGGGAGGGCTGGGGACCTCAAAGACAGTCTGTATGGAGAGAGAAAAAAAATGAAGCAGATGTTCAGAAAGTGGAGACAGGCTGTCTAGTTTTAACTTCCAGCTCTTTCCTAAGACTGGCAAGAGATGTACTAAATCTGAGTTCCACAAACCATCCCTGGGTCCTTACAGTAAATCCCTCCTTTGTGCTTGAAGTTAGCTGGGCAATATGCTTGATACTCAAAATTAATAGTCTTAAGAAAGATGGTATGAGTTGGAGCTAGAAAGCATAATCAGGTAAGGGCCACAATGCAAGTGCAGCTTTACCTGATTTAGCCCAAGAAAGCACATGTGATAATATACTAGTTGTGTATGAATGCTTCATAGACCTTCTTAGCTAATGAAATATCGTTCTCAATCTGTTGGAGTGCACTTCTATGCTAGCGTCACAAAATTCCACTTCAATTCCAGGGCACTTTGGAGATGGTAACTGGAGTTGGCCAGCGTTTTTTATACTAACCCATTTCTTCCCTTCTCTTTCCCTCCTTTCCAACCATGTTCTAGTCACTGCTCTCTTCAGCTCCTAATGATAATGAATTGGTCTCTGCCCCCAACTTGGCCCAGTGGCAACTGGGTCTGTCAGATTAGAAGACCCATCTTCACCTTTGATTGCTGCTCTGGTGCTGCCTTCTGTTTTGGTGAGTCGGGGAGACCCCAACCCCAAGAGCTGGGTGACGGGGAGATAGTATCCTCACTGATAAGAGAAGCTAGCCTGTTTGGCTAGATTTTAAACTTCCTGTACCCATTTCTCTGGAGCTAGATAATGTGTCTCCCCATTTTCACATGATCAAGACCGAATCCCTAGATCTATGATCCTGCAGACATCATTGATGCTCTGAGCCTCTCAGATGTCCCTTTCCCATACTCCAGCCTACAAATCTTCCCCAAAGTGTGGCCATGATGGTTGTCTTAGCCAGAAACAGGATGACTTGACCCCCTTGTACCAGATAATGAAGACTGCTGGCTTATTGCTCTTAAGGAGCCAGTCCCCTGCCCTAGCTCATCTCAGCTCATCACCCTACAGGTTGACCATAATTTTGGTAATTGGAACAGATTGTTTTCAAGTTCTCTCAGAATACAAAGAATTTGGATATTTTCTCCCATATCTAGACATCTTTGTAGAGGTCCA
The DNA here is from genome assembly GCF_000247695.1 of Heterocephalus glaber. The sequence continues at coordinate 1,688,014 of NW_004624886.1, forward strand.
GTGGTAGGTAAAGCCATCAATGCTCATTTTCTGCTGCTTATATGTGGGGTTCTCTGTGTAGTGAATGTGTAGAAAGTGTACAATTTCAGGGCCTGAAATAGTGGGGGTGAACCAGCAGGAAGCCCAAACCAGTGGACTATCAAGGCTGATAGCCCCACAGTCACTACCACGCTATTTGAGATCATAGAGTTTTAGGTGGTCATGAGGAATTTGACTGTTAAGGGGCAGGGAGAAAAAGAAAGAAATGAAAAGAAAATGAGGGGAAAACACCAAATAGTCCTAGGTGAAAGAATTACATAGGACCTCTGAAATCTTTCTTGGCATTTACTGCTCTTTAAAGAGATGAGTTAAGTGATCTTCCCTATTTTACTAGTGAAGCTCTATAGATCCCTTTTCACAGAATGTTCTAGAGGAAGTTATAACAGAAAAATTCTAGAGACCTGAAATAAAAAGGAATGGAAAACTATCCTTCATCATCCTTGAGGTTGCTTCCTCTCTGCCCTGCTAACAGGAATCTCATCAATGTCTCTCCAGGGGCAGGTATGGAACTGAGCTCCCAGTATCAGTCATTGAGGGAAAGTAAAATTGTCCCCTGAGGGCCATTATGAGGGCTGAGGACCTCCTCTGACGACCAGAGGATCTTCATAGCTCTCCGATCCTAACTTCTTCCCCAAGTGGCCCAGAAAAACAAAAGTTGACTTGTGAAGAATGTTACTTGAAGAATAAGGAGTAAAATTCCAGAAGGAATTTATCTTGTATGTTTAATCATTCTTAATAAGACATCTTTCTATGATAATCCCCTGTCTACTAAGGGTATGCCAAACTCATTTTAACTAGTTTGATAATCTGAGAGCTGATAAATGGGATGTTTTCAAAGGCCCACTCTAAGCAGCTTTCTCTGGTGTCTGCTGCAGGTCTGGGTAGTGGAACATCACCATTTCTGGACTCCCTGAGGCTAGCTTTTGTTTTTCTGTAGTCTTCATCTAGGAGCAGTGGTGGCGAACCAATGGCACCCCGTGCCTCAGTGAGCTTCCTTAAAAGCTCTACAGTCCCGTTTTCTGTGTCATCCACGCCCTCACCTGGTTGGAGACATCACTTCCAGCTTATTGTCACATCTCACCACTGGGGCGGGTCTAGGTAAGGTCTTTTTCCCAACCCTCCCAGAACATAGTACCAAATATGCCACCGAAGGTATCCCCGTTGGAAATTATATCAGTACTCATGATTTTAGTTTTTCTTTCTGTTCTCATAGCAGCCAAATCTATAATTCTTAGTCTTGAATCTCATTTAAATTTCCCAGGCTGTTTTAATTTGAAGGCTTGATGTGCCCTTTGGGCTTCTGTCAACTTTCCCACTTTTTTTTTTAATCTATCCTTGGAGAAATTCAAATGTGCACACATTCTTGTCTGCGATGACTCTGTCCAAAGGTAACAGGGAAGTAGCTGGATTTGGGAGTTTAAGTTTTTCTCTGAAGGACCTAGTCACTCTTCACTTTCCTCAAAGCTTCTACTCTTTCTAGTGGAAAGGAAGTACAGGTTTTGATGTTTCTCTGGGTGTGGGAGGACAGGAGAGTGGCTAAGGGAAGTGGAGGAGAATCCCTGAAGCAGAGGTTGCACAGTGACAGCCTGGTGGACTTGGCTGCATTGTATTTAAAAGAAAGAAAAAAAATGACATTAGCTGCCAACACTTACACATCAGCATATTTTACATGGATATCTGAATTTTCAGATCTTCTTGAAAAACATTAGCACCCCCTCAAGGCATTCTGTGGCAATAGCTGAGCAGCTGCTTGTGTAGATGGGGCATGTGCTCTCCAGGTGGCCATAGGGTCACCACTGTCCTGTATAATAAGCCCAGTCAGGTGTATGTTATATAGCACCTTTCTGGCTCCTGGAGACATTGAATTGTCTGATGTCCAGGGGAAGCCCTTGGTAGGAACATTTGGACATTTGCAAATCCACTCACAGAATCACCAGTAGTATCTGGAAATAATAAGTATCTAGCATAGCACATGCTTACTGAATTGATCCTATTTTGAATCTTATAAGGAAAGGTTAGAGGAGGGCCAAGAGAACTATAGACTTGCAAGATAATGGTGATTGTATAGCTGTAAAGAAAGCTATAAACCTGATTGAGTTCAAGTATGCACCGTGTCTTGTCAAATGTTCCTGACATGTTGAGAGTATACTATCTGAGAATAAAGTGCCTATTTATTTAATCAAAAATGCTGCTAAAAATGACACATGTTTTGCAATCACTTAGCCTGTAAAAGAGAGTCAGAGAATTGCATGAGCAATCTTGGGTATTCCTAAGTTTTTGTATACGAATCATTTGAGGAGAAATAGTTTACTTTGTTTTCTTTCACTTGAACCTGTTACATATAGTAACATTCCAGTCTTTGAATATACGTCATTAAAATTTTCTGGTATAATTGGTTGGTTCTTAGGATCAGTGTCTGAGAGCATACATAATATACCAATAAAATGAAAATAAGAAAAGTCTGGCATTTTGAAGCTAAGTGGAATGAATTTTATACAATACACATTTGGTTAACTGAAATGAGATAAAATTGATAGCATTTAGAATGTTACAATGTTTGAGGATTAATGAAATAATGGGAAGAACACAGCAATGCCTGGCAGCTAAATGTGCCCAGTAACTGTTACTTATTGTTATAGGTGATCAATTACTAGACAATGTATAGCAGGTGATTAACCTTGCTCTAGGCAGCTGGAAATGATGTATTCGGAACACTATATTACCAAGATGTAAGAAATGGTTCAGTCTTGTTCATTGATTAGTGTCATTCACCAGCATATAATTTCTGAGTCTCAATAGAGAGAAAGAATTCACTTTGGTCATGGAGAATGAATTGTTTTCCTGCTTCTGTGAGTGGGGGCACAAACAGCCAAGGCAGCATAGGTAGCTGGTGAGGCTGCAGCTTGGTCATTACTCTCTACTAGGAAATGAACCTGTCTAACAGGCATCTTCCAAAACATAATTTGTTACAGAGAAATATTTAATATATTAAAATAAGCTTCAAGACACACACAAATAGCCAGTGGGTAAATGTTTGATGTCACTAATGAATAGGAAAACATAAATCAAAGTCTCAGGAGATATCACCTTATACCTTTCAGTAGGTGTTGGTGAGGACAGAAAGAAACTAGGACTCTGTATATTGGTGAGAATGCAAAATGGTGCAGTTACTATGAAAACAGTATAGACATTCCTCAAAATGTTAAAAATATAACTACCATATGATCAAGCAATCTCACTCTTGAATATTTACCCAAAAGAACTAAAATCAGGGTCTCAAAGATATATTAGCACTCATGTGCACTGTGGCACTATTCACAACAGTCATGACTATTCACAACAGTCATGATGTGGAAATGACCTAAATGTCAATCGACAGATGAGTGAATATGGAAAATGTGGTAGATGGATATAATGGACTGCTTGCTATCCAGTGTTTAAAAAGAAAGAAATTCTGCAATGTGATAATATGGGTGAAACTTGAGGACATTATGCTAAGTGAAATAAGCCAGTCACAGAAAATCAAACATTGCATGATTTCACTTACATGAAATATTTAAAATAGTCAAAATTACAAAATCAAAGAAAGGAATGGTGGTTACTAAGGCCTAGGGAAAGGGAAAATGGGGAGTTAGTAATCATTAAAGCATCAGATTTCAGCCCAAAAGATGAATAAGCTTAACAACACTCTATTGTAACACTTAAAAATTTCTAAAGGGTAGAATATCCCTTAAGTGTTCTTACCATAATGAAATAAAATTAAATTAGAATAAGTTACAAAAATTATATATATATATATCTCCCAAATTTTTGGGAGTTGGAAAATTATTTTAGAGGCAATTTCCCCCTTCTCCTATATACACTCTCACACCACCTTAGCTGTTCCAAGAACATCGTAGCTGTCATCTGTCTGCCTTAGTTTTCCTTTCTTTTTAGTCCATCATCAAAGATTAGAGAAATCCCTTGTTTATTTCAATATGCTGCACAATTTGATGTAACAGTGGTAGCTAAGATAGCTTGCTTTTGATGACCTGAATACTGATTTATACTCAGACACTGAACTTATTATTTTTTAAAATAAAAATCCTGGAAAAAGAGTAATACTTCCTGTCCAAACAGTTCTAAGAAACATAATGTGATGTGTGTGTAGGGGGAGGGAGGTGGATTAACAAATAAATGCACTAACTTCAAAGGTTTCCATCTTGTTTTCATATAACCTAAATGAGATTAGATGACTTGTGATTTATGCTACCACAATCTTCCGTTGCTTCCCACTTTAAATAAAAGTATGATTATAATTAAGATCACATGAACTTGGATTTTTTAGCTTCTAAAAAATAAGATGGATGGCTTGATGATTGCCAAAACCAACTTTCAAGCATACTCATAACATCAAGCCTCTTGGCCTTTTATGGTTAGTATGGTTAGTAATATGCACATTTACTGCTCTATGCACATTTACTGCTCTACAGCATCTTTTCTATTGTGCCTGAAACAATAACAGCAGCAGCATCAGGAACAACAAAACAACTGCTGCAACTGACATTTGCACAAGGTTCTATACTTTTTTTTTGGTATTAAATTCTTTTATTGGTACATTGTAGGTATTCAACACAATTACATTTCTCATTGGGAATTGTACCTTTATATAATGCATCTTGGTTCTTATTTTTTCCCCATTCCTAGCCCACCCTTCACGCCCTCCATCCTTCCCTGTTTACAAAGACTTCATTTCCATTTTTTCCATTTCTCATCATCTTTTCCTTTCCCTTCTTCCCTTTCCCCTGCCCCTCCCACTACCCCTACCCCTTTGGACCTTTTCTTCCTATTTCACATCATCGATTATTCATTCTAATCAATGGTACATTTTAGGTATACAATATAATGACATTCATCATTGGAAATTTGCACCTTTACATAGTCTCTCTTGGTTCTTATTTTTCACCCTTGCCCAGCCCTCCCTTCAACCCCTCCATTCCTCCTTATTTACAAAGATTTTGTTCCTATTTTTCCATTTTCTCATATTAATCCCATTCCCTTCTATCCTTTCCCCTAGACTTCCCACTTCCTTCCCCTTTGCCCCTTTTTTTCCTATTTCACATTACCTATTATACATTTCGTCCTTATTTACACTTTCAGTTTCTCATACCAGAGAAACTATTTGGTATTTACACATGTGTGTCCTATTTATTTCACTTAAGAGTATTGCCTCAGTGTGCATCCACTTAGCTATAAATGTCTCTAATTTCTCATTTTTTATGGCTGAGTACTACTCCATTTTATAAAAAAACCACATTTTCTTTATCCAGTCTCCAGTTGATGGGCATTTGGGCTGTTTCCAAGTTTTAGCTATTACAAACTGCACTGCTATGAACATGGGTGCACATATATCACTGTGGTATGATTCTTTTAATTCTTCGGGGAAGACCCCCAGCAGTGGAATAGCAGGATCAAATGGGACTTCCAGTCCTAGTTCTTTGAGGTATCTCCATACTGATTTCCACAGTGGTTGCACCAGTCTACACTCCCACCAGCAGTGGAGCAGGGTTCCTCTTTCCCCACAGCCCCGCCAGCATTTCTTATTGGTTGGTTTCATGATAGCAGCCATTCTTTCTGGAGTGAAGTGGAATCTCAGCGTTGTTTTCCTTTGCATCTCTCGAATGACCAGTGATGTTGAACATTTTTTCATGTATTTATTTGCTATTTCTACTTCTTTGTCTGAGAAATGTCTGTTCATTTCAGATGCCCATTTTTGGATTGGATCTTTAAAATTGGGAGGTCTGATCTTTTTAAGTTCTTTATAGATTCTAGAGAGTAGACCTTTGTCTGAGGAAGAGCAGGTGAAGATTTTTTCCCACATTGTGGGTTGTCTCTTCACACTGCTGGTGGTTTCTCTTGCTGTGCAGAAGCCTTTTAATAAGAAGAGATCCCATTTGTTGATTGTTTGAAGGTTCTATACTTTGACTTGCATTTTTATTTTTAATGTTACTGTATCTTTTTTTTTTTTTTTTTGGTACCAGGGATTGAACTCGGGACCTTGGGCTTTTGAGGCAGGTGGTGGCACCACTGAGCCAAATCCCTGGCCCAACTTACATTTTTATTGTATTTGGAACTCCCAGTAGCTTGCTTGGTGGGGTAGGTGCCATGGGAACACTTATTTCCATTTATAATGAGGAAGATAAGGCTCAGGGATTGAAGGGACTTGTTCTACCTCATGCAACTAAAAAGTGGCAGAGCTAGAATGTACACCAATGCTTTTCAAATTCTAGTCCATTGATTTTTCTACTCCAACACTCCAACTCAATATTATCACTATTTTCTGGGCCAAAAATAAAATTTTGACTCTATGCCATCTGTTCCCAAGAGATTCTTCACATGCTTAAATGTTGTTCTTTCTCCTTAGGAGGTTCTTTCCCTAGATTACTAAAACCCCCTCCTCCTTGGAGAGGGTCTGCTAACAGAGCAGCTCCCCTCCTCCATACTATACAGCCAATCCTCTGCACCTTGGACTCAACTAACTGCAGATCCAAAGTATTAAGGAAAAATTGCATCTGTACTGAACACTTACAGGATTTATTTTCTTTGATAGCATTTTCTGAACAATACAGCAGAACAATTATTCCCATAGCATTTACATTGTATTAGGTATTATAAGTAATTTAGAGACAACATAAAGTGTATGAGAGGATGTGTGTAGGTTGTATACAAGTACCATGGAATTTTACATAAGGGACTTGAGCATCTAAAGATTTTGGTATCCGTGGGGGGTCCTGGAATCAGTCCCTAAAGGATAGTGAGGGACAACTGTATAGGTCCAGTGTGTCCAAATTTCTTTCTAAAAAATAATAAAGACAGTGATCATATTGGATTTGGGTTTACTCTAATGGTTTAACTTGATTACTTATCTCCAAATAAGATCTCATTCTGAGGTACGGGGATTAGAATTTGAATGTGTGACTCTCAAGGGGACATACTTCAACCACAACTGCCCAATCTGCAGCCATGTTATCCTGTGCCCCTTATCCTCCTGCCCCTACGTCAATTAATGGTATCACCATCTCTTCAGTTGCTTAAGCCAGAAATTCATGGTTCTCCTTTGTCTTCTGTTTACTACAACCAATTCAGCAGCAAAAGCTTCAAAATACCTTCAAAATATTGCCTGATTCCCAACTTCTCATTGCTCTCTTACAGTCTTTCTACTCCACATTATTAATTTTCTGCTCAGACTAATGTCATTGTTCCTTTCCAGTGCTCACACACACAATCTATTTGCCACACGGAAATGTGATCTCTTTAAAAGATAATCTGTGCCACACCACTCCCTCTTCAAAGCATTTAGAACAAAATCTGATGTCTACATCATGTACTAGGGTCTTGCTATTCAAAGTGTGTCCTGGTGACCAGCAGTCCAGATCAAATAGGAGCTTGTTAGATGTGCAGAGTCTTGGGGTTCATTTCAAACTTGTTAAAATTAAAATCAGCAAATTATTGACATCCTCAGATGATTTGTGTGCCTGCTAGAGCATGAGAAGCACTTTTCTTAGAGGACCTTCCATGATCTCACCCCACCTGCATCTTTGAACTCATTTCCTTCCAACCATGCTTCCTCTTGTTCATCTGTTTCCTGCTTTGGCCCCCTTGTTATTCCTGTCATTCCCACCCCTTGTTGTATTCTCTGCCTGGAAAGCCTTCGTGGAGACTACCCTCTCTAAAAGAGTTACCTCCCCTCATTGTGTCATTCTCTACACCCTTAATCTGTTTTGTTCGTCTGCATAGACTTCCTTATTACCTGAAATCATAATTTGTCTTTTATTTATCTCTACCAGGGAAATATAAACTTCGTAAGATTCAAGAAATCTTATTTCATTCACTGCTATTTCCTCCCATGCAGAGAAGAATGGCGGCACATAGTAGGAGCTAACAAATATTCACTGAAACAATATCTGGCCTTTTGGCACAAGGTAGGACTTTTCCCCCCTGTTGAGTCAATTGTTTTCTCCAGCAAAAAACTCTTAGCCTACTGTTAACTATAGTGTGGCATTTTACAAGTTCAACACTGCCTTTGTAATATCCCACCTGGGACTTTTTCCCTTCCCTTTTCATCCCATTTCAGTCTCTCTTCTCAGGAACAGTCATGGGATTCTTTTCTGTTGTACAGCACATTGCAAATGGCTCAGAATGAGGCAATGGGAAGCTCCCACTCAACTTTCCAAAGCAGTATGAAATTATATAGGGTTACTAATATTTTTATTGTATGGCAGGTAACTTCTGAAGCAGCTGGACCTGGACCTGAAGTTCTTCATATCCAAGAAAACTGAAAAAACTCCAACCTTACTACAAAAGTGTGACAGCCAACTCTACCCAGATGGTGACAACATTTCAAGCTTCACTTAGGAGCTAGTGACCTTATCTCTTCATCTGTGAGGCCTTTGGTCTCTAAGGTCCCAACAAAGATTCTGAAATTTGATTACATGCCAATGAGCTCAAACTAGTTCCTCATGGAAGAAAATTTATTTTCAAAAGACCTCCCTAGAAATACACACACACACACACACACACACACACACACACACACACTATACACTATAAGCAGCTCAAATTGAGATGCTTAAATCATTTGTTTTAATATGAAATCAAGTCTGCTTAAGTGTTGCCAAAAAGAAGGCCCTTCTTCACCAGGTAAAATGTTCCTGCTAAGACTTCTGAAGACCTGAGGAAAATACTTGTATAGAGATCATTGGCTGTCTCCATTCTCAGTCTCCTTGGCTTTGGAATTTACAGCCTGGGTGGACAGGCCTGGCCCAGATGGCACTAGCTCTTTTATGTCTTTTCTCCCATGACCTATTGATTGATTAATTGATTAAGTGGTTGTAGTACTGAGGATTGAACCCAGGACTGTTTCAGTAACCTACATCCTCAGCCATTTATTTTTTTATTTGAAGATAAGGTCTCTCTAAGTTGCTAAGTTTCCCAAGATGTGCTCGGATTTGTGATCCTCCTGCCTCAGTTTCCCAGAGTGCAGGAATTACATGCGTGTGCCACTGTACTTGGTCTCATGGCCTTTTTAGTTTCTTCTTTATTCTAGTCTTCATTCTGCCATAAGCTTTCCTACACTGTTAGGATGTATTTTGGGGAAAGCAGATAAACCAAACTATTCAGGCTCATATAAAATTAAGCATCACTAATTATTATAAAAGACAACTATGGACATACAAGCCCTGATCAAAATATACAGTGAATGTTTAAAGTTTAAAAATATATTAAATAAAAGACACACTATTAATCGCCCTCAAAATACTCTCCCTCTCTTTGTACATACAGTCATTCCTGCCACTTTCTGAAGCAGTTCCAGACGTCCTTGTTCATGAGTGTCATTATGAGGCATGCTAAAATCTATAGAGAATGCTGCTATTGAGTGCCATCCAATAGAAAGGCAGGGCCATAAAAACACTATGGTATGTCTTCATCCATCTTATTCACTGGATCTGGCACTGTGCAAAATCTGGCTCTTCCCCAAAGTGAAAATAAGCATGAAAGGTAAACATTTTGAATTGATTCAGAACACAGAGGCAGCCATGACAGCACAAGTAATGACACTCCAGAAGAGGACTTCCAGAACTGTTTCAGAAAGTGGCAAGAACAATAGGGTAAGTGTTTTTGAAGCAAAGGGGAACATTTTGAGTGGGATGAATGGTACTATGTCTTTTACTGTAATAAAAAGGATTTAAATTTAAAATTCACCATATTTTGAGATCACACCTTGTAGGCTGTAAAAAGGGCATCAGGAAATTAATCACAGGGATATTTGTGGGTCAAGTTGGTTTTTGGTGCCCAGGATCAAAGGAGTTGTTGTATTTGATCTGAGGTCACAGATGTGTAGGCTATCCCCTTCACAACAATATCTTAACAATTTGAAAGCCAAATGCTAGCAATTCTGTCCAATTATCCTTCAACTACTAAAGAAAAAGCTAGTTCACTCTACCATGAGTTCTAGGTAAAAATTGATGGTACTCTTCATATACCCGACATTGGCTTCAACAATGGTTTTTTTCCTTTTCACTTCACTCAGACCTTACATCATGGGCCTATCTAGGGAGTTATTGGGCTTGTTTGAAGGATGATTAATTGAAACAAGTAGAGGTTACAACATACAACTTAGGGGGAAGAAGCAGGACATGAAATTAGGCCTCTTGGCTTGCAACTGCATCTATGTTAAGAGTTTTTTCCTGGCCTTATCAGAGCTTTCACCAGGACAAGCAGGAAACAGCTTAGCATGGAGGATCAGGTTCCAGGTTGATGTATGTCTTTGAATATCTATAGGTTTTTAAGAAAAATGCCACTACAGAGAAAGAACCAGTCATGTCTCATTCTCTGCTATCACTTGAGCATGCAGGGGTCCAGGGCTGGCTGCATTAATGCTAGAAAATGAGAACACTGTGGGATGGACATCACCAGTTTATTCCCATCTCCCTCTACCACCAAGCATATTTCTAGGATTACCATAGACGTTCAATAATGGTTGGCTAAACTCAGTGGACAATTATAGACTATGTTTTGAGACTCCTTTTCACTAAGTTACTCTATAAATTTTATATAGCTTTGTGTTAAAAATATTCTTATAATTTTCTGATTAAAATGAATAATTGATAATTTGAAATAGGAAAAGGCCCAAAGGTGTAGGGGTGGTAGGAGGGAAAGGGGAAAGGGAAGAAGGGAAAGGAAAAATTATGAGAAAGAAAAAAAAATGCAAACAGTGTCTATGTAAATAGGGAATGGTGGAGGGCGTGAAGGGTGCACAGGTAATGGGAGAAAAAATAAGAACTAAGATACATCATGTTCAGGTACAAACACCCAACGATAAATGTAAATGTATTGTATATCTAAAACGTACCAATAAATATATAAATTAAAAACAATATTCTTAAAATTTTCCTCAGAGGTAAAATTAAGAGGGATGAAAGTAGAGAAGTGCTAGTTTTCTCACTTTTTTTTTTTTTTTTTGGTACAGGGGATTAAACTTAGCACCTTGCGCTTGCAAAGCAGGCACCACCATAACCACTGAGCTAAATCCTCAGCCCAGTAGTCTCACTTTCTAAGCAAATAAATCCGAGAAAGAGCATTTGGGTCAGTCCATAACTCTCAGAAAAAAATAGGCTTTCAGAGAGGACAAAGCCTCCAGTCTGCCATTGGCCTATTGCTCATTAATAATGCTACCACATTGTGACTCCAGGAGGCGCACCTCATATTCCCTTCTAGGTCAACACAACCAAGGAAGTTGTGAGTGCACAACTTTCCAAGAATCTAGAGACCTTACTCAGACTTAATGAGACTCTCAAGTCTGCTTAACTGCTAGCATCTACAAACACATACTTCAAAGATAATAGAAAAAGAAGAGTTTTCTTTCTCCTCTGGTTTTTAGAGAAACTGGTTTCTTGAGTAGGCCATTAACTATGGTTCAAAGCTACTATTGAAGAAAGGTAGGGAATCAGAGAGGGGAAAATAGAAATAGAGAGAGCTTCCCTGCCCTCATTTTAAAAATTGGGGCCAGGCTAAGACAAATCAAATAAGGACATAAAGGCAAATCAAATAAGGACAAATTCATCAAAAAGGGAGGATTTCTAGAGATGAGATTGCCAATCACTTCTGTTGAGTCCTGTTCCTTGTAAAAAAGCTCCCTCCAGTGAGCTTTCTAAGATGAACATTAACCCTCTTATTTATCTGGAAGTTATATAACTCATGGCATTCAATCTGTTTATTGTTATTCCTTGAATATATCCTTTCAGGGTTCATTTCAGGACAATGAAAATATATGGCAAGTGCTACTCTTCATTTTGTTAATTTTAAAAATTAACATAGCTAGTCTTCTAAAATGGAAGCCATATCACAGAACATCAGAGCTCAAAAATGTACTCTGGTTCCTTCAATGATGCCCCCCCAACACACCAATGTGGGCTGTCATAATTTCTCATCTTCTACTCCTCATTCTCAGGCTTAGGCACACTTGTTTTCTTCTATTGGGCCCTCCTGGCTCAGTGCCCCTTCAGGCTTTGGCACATGTAGTTTCTTGTTTTGGCACTTAAAGGAGAGCCTGGATATGCACACCTTCTCAGGGAAAGATTGGCTGTTTTGTTGAAAATCAGCAGCACCATCTGTACTTCTACCACATGGTTCCATCATCATAGGCACCCCTGAATTTTTTCTTTCATATTACAGCAGTCCCCCATCATCTGTTGTTTCACTCTCTGCATTTTTAATTATTCACAGTCAACTGTGGTCTAAAAATATTAAAAGAAAATTCTTAACACAAACAATTTATAATTTTTTAATTGGGTGTCATTCTGAGTAGTACAATGAAATCTCTAGTTGTCTGCTCCATCTCACTCAGGACATGAATTATCCCTTTGTGCAGTGTATTCATGCTGTATATATGATCCACCTGTTAGTCACATGGAAGACCATCTGGTTATCAGACTGACAGTAGCAGTATCACAGTGCTTGTATTCAAGTAACTTTTATTTTACTTTATAATGGCTCAAAGAGCAAGAATACTGATGTTGGAAATTTATACATTATATTGTGATACTAATTTATTACTAATTTTTTCCCAGTACTGAGGATTGAACCTAGTGCCTCCACACTGAATTACATCACCAGTCCTTTTAATTTAATTTAATTTAATGTTTTAATTTTGTGATATGGTCTTGCTAAATTGCCTAGGCTTGGCTGGAACTTGTGATCCTCCTCCCTCAGCCTAACAGAGCATTGGGATTCTACTCATGCACCATTGTGTCCAGCTCTAGTTATTATGAATCTTTTACTGTGCCTTATTTACAAGTTAAACTTTATCATAGGTATGTATATAAAGGATAAAACAGTGTATAAATAGGGTTTTATATTATCCTCAGTTTCAGGTACCCACTGGAGGTCTTGGAATATATCCTCCACAGATAAGGGGGAACTACTGTTTATGCCATCTTCTAAAATAATACAGTGTCTAATTTACTTATTTACACTGTTGACTGTCCATTTACCCTACCTTCACATCCTAGTAGAATCTAACCTTCAGTGGTGGAATTTTGGTCTAGTTTATTTGCTACTATTTTTCTGGTGCCTAGACAAGTACACACACTTGGTAGATACTCAGCAACAATAAAATACTTTATTTTTATTTAAATAAATCCATCATTAACAGGTTATGTAGCCATAGAATACCATGCTATAAGTTCTGGATTAAACAGGCTCAGACTATAAGCAAAATATCATACAAAACAACATTTTCTTATCTTTATTAATTTATAGTGGTACATTAGAAATCTTAGTATGTTACTGTTATTTGATACTGGCCTTTGGAATCATAATGATTATGGGTACAATTGAGACATTATATATTTTTGGGAAGCCACTGGATTTCCTTCCAGTGTTCTAGTTCCCTTTAAAAACAGACCCAGAAAAAACCTTGTTTGAAAAGTAGGTGGATTGCTAAAAGGGGTCACAATACATTTCAATTTCTCCATGAGAAAACAATAAACCAGATGATAGAGCCTGAACAAAGACTCACCTGTCTCTTAGTTCTGAAGAAAGTTCTGTGCCAGGGTCCTGGCCCTGATAACCATTCAGGGCCTCTTCAGAGTTTACCAGACCTCAACTACACACAGCTCTGAGCTCATTTCCCTACTTGTTTTATTCCTTTTTATGTTTTTAAAAATCATACACAGGTCTTTTTTATGCTTGTTTTTTCTATTATAAATGATATATATGGAAGGAAAGTTATAAAGTACAGAAAAAATATGATTAATCAAATAAAATTACATGTTTTTTCCTACTATTCAAAATTATATGCATACACATACATGTACAACCATTTGCATTTGGAAAAACACATTATATTTGAAGTTCTTTATATAGTTTTATATCAGCAGGATTTTCCTTACTTGGGACAGACTTTAGGTCATCCAGAAACACTAAGCTCTTCCTGTTTCTTCTCTGAATAGTAATAACTAATTGGTTGCACAGAATAACTGCACACATAATTTTATTCCTTCAGATAAAACTCTCTTACCTTTTGGACTACAGTTGAGATGAAAGGAACAGAAGAGAGGTCTGGAACTTGCAATTATGCAAATCATCTTTTGTTTGCTAGACTAATGAAAACTGCAAAGACTCCTAGTGTAGCTGAAACATCTCGGTAAAACCTCAAGGAGGGTCTGTAAGGCACACATATATACAGGTGTGTATGTGTATGTGTGTATGCTTGTGTGTGTTCCATATAGTGTGACATCACTTGTGCTTTGATCCCTTAACCATTCTTAATGAAACAGACTCCTAGCATGTATTCTGGAAGGCTTCCCTCTGCCATGGAAGCACAAACTTCAGGTACTTGACTTTCATATTGCTTTGAAACTTCTGTGATATGTCAAGGGTTGGCTGTTAATAGATGGCACTTTGATCTATAATACAAGGCACAGGATTGGTGAGATCACATGTCCTCTACAAGGAAATAGTTGAGCTCTGAAATTCTTTTTTTTTTTCTGTTAAGTGATTTTGTGAGAGGAAGTTTAGTAAAAGTTCTGACCCACCTCTAAGGTGTAGAAAATGGCAAGTGATAACCCCGCATCATAGTTATAATTACAACTACCTTTCCATTTGTGTATATCCCACCACAGGACAGAGTTATGAAAACCTTGGCACATGCCAAGTATAGGTTTTAGTAGAGCAAACAAACAATCCAAAACAATCTTTGTACTCTTAAAAATCAGAGAAAGAACCTAAAATCTCTTTCATTATAAAATAACTACTCTTTATTGAACATTTGGAAAATATAGAGACAAAAAAAGGAAATAACAATCATGTTTGAGTCTACCACCTGGGAAGCCAAGAACATTTCTTGAAAATTTTCTATTGGAAAATTATAATTCTTTCATTTTATTCAATGCTGATATTGGCTCTGTGTAACCCTCCTGTTCCTACCAGCACATGCCAAATATTGAAAGAAACTGATAGAGAGGACAAGTGAAAATATTTTGTGCTTCATTCCTACAGTAAGTATATATACAGTTCATGAAAACCACCTGCAAGGGTTGAGTTTGGAAGTGCTATGCCATGTGATTTCATAATAAGGGAATAGACTATTTTTTTTAGAATGAGATGTCTTAACTATAACTTTCACTTTAATTTTAAAGATGTCTTGACTATAATCTTTTAAAAATGTCTTTGATTTCTTTAGAGCACAACTAAGAAGAAAATACCAAAATTTCCCATATGCTAGTTGCTCCAACACATCCACAGTCTTTTCCATTGTCAAGATCCCTGACTAGGGTGGTGTAATTATTACAATTAATGAACCTACATTGACACCACTGAATTATTCAGGGCCTGTAATTTACATTAGGGCTCACTGTTGTTGTATGGATTCTATGTGTTTGGACAAATATACGATAACACTTGTTTGTCATATAGTACCATAGTGACAGTTTTCACTGCCCTAAAAATCCTCTGTGCTCTCCCTTCCCCTCTTCCCTACAGTTTTCATATTATAACTACAGATGTGTAAAAACTTAATTATATATTCTGTAGTAAAAGAAAAACAGAAATTAAGTAGCTCAGCAGAAAACAGTTTTTAATTATGAATCAGAGTTTTGTTTATAGTTCTACTGTGGGTGGGTATGTACTTACTAGGATCATTTGTGGGACATTTATTTCCAAGTGTTCAACAAAGACAAACAATTAATTTAGTTTATGCAGTAAAGTGCATCAATGCTTTAATTTTCATTGATAATCAACAAATACAATTTATCTGTTTTATTACCACCATCATAACTTGATGATCTGTTTATATAAATATTAATAATGATCTTCATTAGAGGCTATTACATAAAATGAAGTGAATGATGAATTATACATCTTAATTTTCTAAGATAATTGTTGAGTGTTAAATTATTTATGGGACTTTTATATGCTCCTGGAGGTAGGTACATTGGTATAACCACTTTGAAAAACTACTTTGCAGAATCAGTTAAAGTTGATCCAATAGTTGCAGTTCTGGGGAGATACTCAGAAAATGTTTAATTTTGTGCACAAAAATATATGGACAAGAATTTTCATAGCAGTATCATTTGTAGTAGACTGAAATTAGAGATGCCAAATGCTTATTATTACTAGAATTAATGAATGAATAATCATACTCACATGCATGTGCGCGCGCACACACACACACACACACACTGGAATACTGGATTACTTACAGCACTGGTTAGCAATTTTTTCCTTTAAAGGGACATGTATAAATGTGTTAGGGCTTGGGGATTAGCTGATCTGTATCACAGCTAAACTCTGCCTAATGGGCATAACTATGTTCTAATAAAATTGGTGACAGATCAGATTTAGCCCATGAACTATAATTTGCTCATCTTTTTTTTTTTTGTAATGGGGATCGAACTCAGGACTCTTGAGCCAAATCCCCGGCCCTAATTTGCTCATCTTTGCTGTAGAGCAAAACAAACAAGCAAAACAAATAAGCAAAGGGAATGAACTATGTCTATGAGTAAGAGCATGGATAAATCTCATAGGCCACGCTAAGGGAAAGAATACAGACATGAAAAAGAATATAAAAGGGAACTGAAATGTGTTATGTACATGTACCAATTCCCTATAGTGAATAGAATCATTATATACTGCAAAAATGTACTTTAAAAAGTGAAAAAAAAGAATATACTTTCTAAATGTCATTTATATGCATTTCAAAACTAGAGAATAGAAGTCAGTAAGTCAGAATGGGATCTTTGGGAGACAAGTCTGGGAGTAGGTATAAGGAGATGTATTTGTTAGTATTTATGGCCTAAATATGAAGTGTCTCTCAGATTCATGTATTGAGAGCTTGATCCCCATGCAGCAATGTTCAGACATGAGGCCTAGAGAAGTAATTGAATCATGAGAGTGCTAACTTCATCAATAGATTAATCTATTGAGGAGTTCATAGATGAATGGTTTATTGATTAGGAAGTGAGGATTCACTGGAGTAAGTGGGTAACTTGGGGTGTGCCTTTCAAGGGCATATATTGTCCCTGGCCCCTTCCTCTCTAGCTCTCTTGCTCTTTCTCTGCTTCCTGGCTGCCATGAAATGAGCCCCTTTCCTTGCCATGTCCTTCTGTCATGATGTTCCTGTCTTATAACAGGCCCAAGAGCAACGGAGCCAAGTGATCATGGACTGAAACCATGAGCTAAAAAGAATCTTTTGCCCTTTAAGTTATATCAGGAATTTTGTGATAGTGATGAAAAGTTGGCCAATACAATCAGTTTGTATTGTTTTATGTGGATACCTTAACTTTGTAAAAATTCATTGATTTGTACTGTAAAAAATTGGTTATTTCAGTATTTCAATTAAAAGGAAAACATTCTTTAATCAAAATAAATTAATAGCTAAATAATGGAATTAGAAATGCTAATAAATATATACATTATAGTTTCAGTTGTTGAAGGACATCAGGCTATTACAAATATAAGCTTGGACACATGTACGTATGCATGTTGTTAGCTCCTGTTTTCTAATGTTAAATACACTAATTGAAAGCTATGTCTCTTAAAGATGCTAACATTTGAAACTGATCTTCTAAGATGCTTTCTGCCTAGGAAAGTAAAATAAACATGGACAGTCTTTTTCTAACAGACACACCTCCATTTCAACAGTACAATTGTTACTGGATAAAAATATTTTGTTAACTATTATGACCTAGATATTTATACAACTCTCTGTGGTCACATCTGAGATCTGTCTCCTGAACTTCTACTCTCCTGGCAGGTGGACCAGGCTAGGAGAAGTTATCATTTATTTTGGAAAGAGTAGGAGGGAAGAGTGGATAGGGAGAGGTTAGATAACAGGTACCAAAACAGTTAGAAGGAATAAATTTTGGTGTTCTGTGGTATAGTGGGATGACTAGTGTTCACATCTATTATCTATTTTATGAAGATTTGGAAGGGAGGAACTTAAAGGCTCCTAACATCAAGCAACGATAAGGAGAGGAAAATGTTAATTACCTTGATTTGATCAGTGTGCACTGCATGCATGCATTGAAATATCACACCAACTTCTAATAATGTGTACAATTAATATGTATCAGTGAAAAAAGTTTCATCTTCCTCTTAACAAACTCTCAACCTTAAAGTCCTATGAAAGTAACATCTGAAAGAATTAAGCCCCTTTAATGTTGAGAGCTTTGCTTAAGCCTCTGCATTGACCAAGTTCCAAATGTTTGCGACATTATGCAAAACATGATCATAGTCATTCATGTCTTGTCATTCAGAGTCATTCTGACATTTCATTAGTCACCCATCTTGTAAAATGATCTGTGAAGGAAGAACTTTCCTGATACAAAAAGTGAAATAGCAGACAGAATAAGTGCCTTGCATACAACTGTCTGGTGGGATTAATTATTAACAACTCCATTCTATAAATAATGCAGTAATTCAGGAAAAAGATGTCAAATTTTTCCTGAGAAACATGGAAAATATATTTTTGAATTCAGTACATTCTTTCAAAAGGTTCAATTACTTTTTCTAAATACTTGATATTCTAGAAGAAGGCAAAATAGTGAAATGCATTTTCTTGGCATTGCAATAAAATTTTTAGAAAGCAGCTTAATACAGTAACACTTCAAATGTATTTACTATACATATTCCAAAAAACTCTGATTTGTAGCATATGATTATCACTGAACAATAAAGATATTGCTATTCAGCAATCTCATGGAATTCTGTTCTCTATTAACTCTTCTGGCATTATTACAATTATTCACTGCATACAGATGTTTCAGTTAATGATGTAGGACATATATGACCACTATTCCATATCATTATAATGGAGCTGAGAAATTCCTATTGTGTAGTATTTTTTCTGTGCCATTTCTAAATTAGGTATGTCTAGATACATTAATGTCATTGTGTTATGATTGCTTGCAGTACTCAGTACATAACATGCTGTGCAGGTGTGTAGCTAAAGAGCGATAGACTGTACTACATTACCTAGGTGTGGAGATGGCTGTCCTGTCTGGGCTTGTGTAAGTACACTCTCTGATGTTGCACAGTGACAAAACAAACTAATGATGCATTTCTCAGAATGTGCCCTTGTTGTGAAGCAACACACAACTGCATTCTGGAATATGAGGGCATCTTTTTGAATGAAACCTTCAATTTTCTATTGTGTCACACAGAATTTGCCAGAATCCAGAATTTGGATGAAGATAAAATAACAATTTGCAAGATTTCCTAATGTTGACTATTTTACTAAGTTACAAGTCACAAAATGTTTAAAATGCTCCCTAAAGCTCAAATGTATTAAGCTAATACATAGTTGACTACCTGAAAGTTGACAAAAGAAATCAATGCATCATTATATATAAACATACTTTCAGATTTGCCTTCAAGATTTTTGCAGTAAAAATAATCATTAGTTGAAAGCTTAAATGAATCAATGATGTGTGAAAATTTTGATATTATGGTATCTACCATTTGCTAGCTAATTCTTTGGACTAGAACTTGTAAGTTAATAAATTATCTTTTGGCATTATGGGTTTGACAAAGAAATGTTTAGATTATCTTTTGTCAGAAACATGTTGAAAATGTTTATCTGGTGTTTTGGCATTTAAATATGGCAAAGAGAGCAATTGATATAATGGAAACAAGTATTCATTTCTTAATGCTTTAAAATTTTCTTCTTGTATATTTTTTATAATATACATATTTTTCTCTGAAAATTTCTATATTTGTGAATGTTTATAATCTACAAATATTAGAAAACTATGTATTTATAGCTGGTAAAGCAGATGGTTTGATATTGACAAGATAGGACCTCTTAACCCACCTTGAGTAGCCAGCCTACATGAAGAATTTAAGAGGTAGAAATCTACAATGAAATATAACCTCTTCTCCCTCCAATAAAAAGTCCTAATGTTGTTTTGGGGTCAAAAATGAAATTGTGGAGTGTAAAGAACAGTGATGTGTGTAAAGCTTCCTAGGAGGCCTCATCTTCAGAGCATGAAACCTTAGAATAAATCCAGCAAGAGGGGAAAGTGAACCAGGGGTGGGTGTCTAAGAGGAAGTTTTGATGGGAGTGGCCAAGGGTGAGCCAGGCTTTGGAGAAGGTGGTGTTTCCAGAGTTCATGTGGCTACATAAAAATTGGCAAGTTAACACAGAACAGTGGTCAGAGAAGTCTCCTAAAGGCATTGCTGAGTGATGGGAAAAGATGATGGGTGAATTTATAACCTTACGCATTTCTTCAACCTTGTTTAGGAATTGTTTTTCTGCTTCTTTTAGGCTAATGCTAAGTGCTAGGATTAGAAAGATAAATAAGGTAGAGACTCCCTTGAAATGTGCAGGCTAGATGGAGAAATAGAGAAGCAACCCAATATTTACAGTATGGGGGAGAGGAGTTTGTGCGGTAGGATCAAGAAGCATTCCCATGCAGGTAACTGTGGCTGGCCACTGGAGGGGGAGAAGGAGGAGAGAAAGGAGAGGAGAAGAAGGAACAGGAGGAGGAAAAAGAGGAGGAGGCATCAGCTAAGGAGAAAGGGAAAGGGGAGGGTCTTCATGAACACAGAGCAGTTATGAAAGGTGTGAAATGTGTGTTGGGAAATATACATAGCTTAGATTTTCTGAATTTTTAATTCTAAAGGACGGGCCTTGATATGTTGGTTCATAGTTGCTAACCTCAGCAAGTCTCTCTCTCTCTCTCTCTCTCTCTCTCTCTCTCTCTCTCTGCCCCATAGTTAGTTCTATTACATTTCATATAACTTTAGTTTCAAATTAACCTATTACTTTATGCCTGTATCCACTCCTCCTCTCTGTACTCTCCTCAGAGTATCATGCTTTCTTCTCAAAAAGAAGTAAAGGAACATGATTAGATAGCACATCTGTGTCTCCCACCAGTCAGTGCCCACTCCTGCCCTTGAGGATGTCTCTGCTCTTCCTCCCCTATCTTGACCACCTTATCTCAGACACAGGGAGGTTGAAGGCTCACCATTACTCTCTCCTTTGACAACTTTAGTTACTGGCTCTACTCTCTGTTCTCAGCACCAGCCAATACACCATTCCAAGAAAGCCTTCCCGACCCCACATGGACAGGTTCTATCCTATCCCCTGCCTTCCTCTCTCAGACAAGCTTCCTGACAGAAGAGCATCCTCCTCAGCCCTCATTGCTCCTCGGTTTTGAGCCTTGTCCCCTCTCTGTCCTTGTGCTAATTATGCTCTTGCTGGTGCTACTTTCAGGTTGCTAAGTCAAACGGACCCCTTTTGGCTTGACCTCCACAGTAGTTCTTGTTACCATGCCTTTCCATTTGAAACTCTCTCCTCTTGGCTAAGATGGCTACTATACCATTCTCTCTTGATTTCCCATCTCTTTGTCCACTCATTCTGAGTCCCCCACCTGTTTAGGCTTCTGTAGATTTCCTTTTAACCTGCCCGACCTTTTGGGGCCATACCTTCAAGTGTTCTAAATTGCACCCTGTGTCACTCTTCATCTTGCCCTGGGTCAACTCATCACCAATATGTTGTCATCACCACTTACTTGCTGATCTCTCATCTCAGCTCAGAGTCCCCAATACTTGAGACTTTCCTGAGCACTTCAAATTTACTCTCTCAAATTCAACTCCTCATTTTTCCCAGGTGCAAATCTGATTCTCCTGTATTCCCCATTGGTGGGGGTAAGGGGGCAGCACCTCTGCTTCATATCCTTACTCCATACTAAAGTTCTATCATTCACTTGCAAAATCTGTGTCTTGTGCTTTCTGTCCTTCCTGATACTGTCTCGGTTCAGGCAGAACTCATCATTTCTTACCTGATAATTGCTGTTATTTCCTAACTTGGTCTCTCTCCCATCCTGACCTCCTAGGCATTCTCTACTCTAGACAACCTGTGCATCTCACATGATAGGTCCTCTGCTTACTCACCCTGAAACAGTTTTTTTGTCTGGTTATAGAGCCCTTCAGAACTGTTCCTAGCCCTCTCTCCACACTTAGTTAGCTTACATTTTCTTTTTTTCTATTCTCCAAGCATAGTGGCCTTCTTACACTTTCTCTAATTACTCACAGAAATTTGCCTCTACCAGTTGCTTTCCCTGTCTAGAAATGCTGACACCTTTCCTGATAGGCTTGCTATCGAAGTGTCCTGGGGCTGTCTGCTGTTCTCTTTGGCCCTCAATTCTTTATCACCTTTTGCACAAAGACCTTTCCAGACACCATTCCAACTTTCCTCTTCCCTTAAGACCCAGGCCCGTTCTTATTATGACTCCTCATGCAAAGATGCTATTGTTTGTGTAGCTTTCCGTGTCCCACTAGACTGGGACCTTCTTGAAGGCAGAAGGTAGAACTTCAGTGTCTTTGCATTCCTATGCTGCTGCAATGTGTGTACCTAATAATGTTTATTCATTGAACATATTTCTGAAGTGTATGAAGAATGATAGATTTCATTGAATGGCTTTTCTTTACCTTCAGAAAGAAAATAAAGTGAATACAATATGAGGTGGATACTTCTATCACTCTAGGTTTGATAACTTTAGCCTTAATTGGCCTTTGCTTGCATTGTTATTCTGCAGCTAGCTCTTGTCTGAGCCTTGGCTCCTAGCTGCATTCAAAAGTGTGACGTTTTGTTACCCTGGAAATGCAGCAACATTTCACAGAAAGCAACAATGAAACTTGTTTCTTTACACAAAGCAATATTGATTTCCATAGATATATATTTATAAGGCAGTAGGATTATGTAGAAGCTTATAAAGCCATAAACCTCAGAGTGAAATAACTTTCTGTATATTTCTATAAACATAGACCAGGTAAAAAAAAATATGAGGTTCCTTCTGTTTTCTTAACACAATGTTCCATCTGCCAAAGGATAAACTCTGTGGCAATGTTGCCCATTTTTATATCAACTTTCAGAGTACCCCCAGCACAGAGTTGGGCACACAGTGGTATCTACAAATATTTGCTAATCTCTTTCTCATATGATAGGTTTGAATTGCCTATTTGCAAAGAGAGAACTACGTACTTCTTATCCAGGAACACAGAGTAATATGCTTAGGAAACAGCCAATTACGATAATTCTTATAGGAGCTGACCCATTGCTTTGACCGTGCTTGCAGAGGGTTTTGAATGCTGTACTATGCTGTCTTCAGCACATTTGAGTGATGCCCTGTAAGTGATTATGCTCTTCTCACACATGCATCAGTCTATATCCATTTAGCAAATATTGAACTTCTATTGGGGGTCAGGCAGCTAGATATTCCAGGAGCTGGATACTCAGTAGAGAATAAAACTAAGTCCCTGCTTTCATGATGTATGCATATTGTGTGTGTAAGTGTGTCATTGGTTGAGAGTAGGGGACAGTGGTCAACAAACAAACAAGTGTAAAATAAGTCATGTTGTGAAAAGTGCAATGAAAGTAAGATAAACAGGGCCCTGGGGGAGGGGGTGACAGGAATGATGTTTCTGCTACTTTCCCTTGGGAATATCCAGGTTCCATTTGTTCTTTTTTTGCAGAGTTAGAAAAATTGTCCAGAGATTTTGTTATTTGAGCATACATAAAGAAAGAGTGAATTAATATATCCAAGTGAAATGATTGAAGTGTTTGTAAGTATGAATTAAGATTAAAATTCAGGAACCCATCTAATCTCCATAAATCAAAATTAAGCAACTTGAAAGCTTTTGTCTAAAGATCTTAAGTATAAACCACACTTTTGGGCTGGGGATTTAGCCCAGTGGTTTCGCCACCTGCTGCGCAAGTGCAAGGACCTGAGTTTGATCCCCGGTACCAAAAAAAAACAACAAAAAAACATAAACCACACTTTTAAGTCCAGTGCACATAAAACAGTACCTAGAATAATCTATCTTTAATAACCTATGGGGATTATTTCTAAATATTATTTTAAATTATTATTTCTAAATTTCTATTAATATTTCTGATTTTCTTACTTCTAAATGGCAAACATGCAATTAAAAATATCTACTCATTTGAACAAATCGAGGTAGTTTGATTTTCAAAATATACCAAAACCATCAATTGTATACCAAAAATACTTCAAGTAATATAAAATGAAATGCAAAGAACTTAGGACACATTCTTAGTATTAATAAAATTATATCAGTAGTACTTCTAAAAGTTTACAAAACTTTTAAATATTTGTTGTCATTTTATCCTTTAGAGACCTAATAAGGTAGACAATGACATTGTTATTATTACTTATTACTCTATTTTAGGGAAGACTGAAGTCTACAACCTTTAAGTGACTTATATATGACCACAATTATTTAATGGTACTAGGCCTTTAGATATTCCGCTATTTTTACACAGTGATTTAGACTTAAAACAGATTGTATATTCAAGAAAGAATTTATAGAAGGGAATGGGATTAATATGAGAAAATGGAAAAATAGGAACAAAATCTTTGTAAATAGGGAGGAATGGAGGGGTTGAAGGGAGGGCTGGGCAAGGGTGAAAAATAAGAACCAAGAGAGGTTATGTAAAGGTGCAAATTCCCAATGATGAATGTCATTATATTGTATACCTAAAATGTACCAATGATTAGAATGAATAATCAATAATGTAAAATAGGAAGAAAAGGTCCAAAGGGGTAGGGGTAGTGGGAGGGGCAGGGGAAAGGGAAGAAGGGAAAGGAAAAGATGATGAGAAATGGAAAAAATGGAAATAAAGTCTTTGTAAATAGGGAAGGGTGGAGGGGGTGAAGGGAGGGCTAGGAATGGGGAAAAAATAAGAACCAAGATGCATTATGTAAAGGTACAATTCCCAATGAGAAATGTAATTGTGTTGTATACCTACAATGTACCAATAAAAGAATTTAATTTAAAAAAAAGAATTTATAGACCTCAAAAATGTACACATTCAAAAATCTCATGTTGATGCCATTGTTAAAAGCAAAGTGAAAACATATCAATTTTTCTCCCTTATGAAAAATAAAAATACTGTTTTACTTCTTAACTAAGATACTGTGATTTTGATATCTATGGGAAAAAGAAAGTATGTATTAAAAAAAAACTAAAACTGGAATTCAGATCTTCAGAGTCAAATATATATTGGGTTTAAATTATTTAATTTCACAAGTAATTAGTGAATAGTTGTACTTCATACTTTCTAGTAGAAATGAGTTTAGAGAGTATTCTGTTAACACTCTAGAGCTAAAGAAAAATGCTCTTCAACTAACTAAATACAAGAGATCAGAAATCTTTTATCTGGGACTGTGGTTCTTTTTGGAACGAATGGTAAGAATCAAACTGTCTATGCTCAGGTCTCAAATTCCTTTCCAGTGCATCCTTTCATGCTCTTTGTGCCCTGAGATTCTTACTGTCCACTCCCACTCCCTGGCCTTCCTGTATCGGGTCTTTGGAGAGGGGTCTTGCATTACCTAGAAAGTTGCCACTTGCTCTGCTTTCCTATTTAAATCTGGGTGCCTTCACATCCCTCCATCCTTTGAAATCCCAACATACTTTATTTTTATTTCTGTTGTATTACCTGTCACTCTCAAGCTCATGCTACCTATATCCGGTTTAAGACTTGACTCTCACTGGACCAGAAACCTTCTGAAGGCAGAATTTGTGCCCCACTGTTTTTTGGATTCCCAGTGCCTAGCACAATACCCTGCAGGGAGAAGTTGCTGGTTGCAATCTTGTTAATGAACATTGGATAAATGCTCAGTTATGCCTTAGGAAACCATGCAATTTTGAAGAACATATTTAATATTTTACAAAATAGCCTTACATTTATATAGTGTTTTACTTTTTAGTTGCTTTTCTAAACACCATCAAGCAATAACTTATTTTTAATAAAAACTTGTTATTAAGTTTTACATTTTCTGTTGCTCATTATCTAGCAAATTATTAAT
This sequence comes from Heterocephalus glaber, assembly GCF_000247695.1. The sequence continues at coordinate 1,713,927 of NW_004624886.1, forward strand.
GTATAAATGATAGTTAGGGTGGGCATCATAACACCTGCCTCCTCACAGAATGTCTCATTTTATCACTGGAAAAACCTCAGGGGTATGAAGGAGCAATGCTTTATTTCTACTTTTCGTGAAATCTATAACTGGGAATTCAGACATGAAGCAATTTCTACAAGTACACATTCAATTTTTCAGAGCTAGGACTAGAAAGCAAGACCCTCTTCTGTACTTGTGTTGAGTCTTAATAAGATACGAATTTTATGGTGTTCTCTTGCTCTAAAAATTACCAATCAAGTTCAATGATTTATACTAAAATTCAGCCAGAATGCTCACTAATGTGAACTCCCCTGTGGTGGTTCTGGTGCAGTGTCAACTTTATTGGCTTTGGGATCCACGTGGGGAACTAGTGGTGCACACTTGGGGTGGGTCATGAAAGTGTGGCCTTGGGGGTCGATATCTGCTCCCTTGCCCTCTTTTCTCGGTACTCTTCCCATGCTCTGCTTCCCTGCCACTATGAACTAAGGCAGCTTTGCTCTCTCCGCCACAATGTCTCTACCTGTGAGCCAGCTGATTGTGGACTGAAACCCTGAGAAAATTAAACCTCTCCTCCTTTAAGTCATGAGTGTTGGGTATTATATCTCAGTGACAAAAAAGCTGACTAACAATCTCCCTACATAAATACATCTAAGGCATATGGGTAAATAAATTCTTATTGTACATTCAAATAACCATGCCACTCATCTGCATGGAAGGAATCAGCTATGAAACAGCATCAGTCTCAGAACATTCCCAATAGGAGTAAATAAACCTTGCTGAAGAGGATGGATAAAAATATAATGCTGTATTAATATAATAAAATATATAAATATCTGTTATATACATATATTGATATGTTGTGTGTAAATAAAAACAGATACATTATAAAATACATAAATTACAAATTAAGGCTTATTGTTTGAGAGAATCCTATTCGAGAATATGGGGAAAGGAGTAGAAAGAAGCACCAACATCACTAGTTTGATTTAGAGTTCTTTTTTTGAAAATTTCTTTCCCCCAGATTTATCATTTCACAGAGCAAGGTTAACAAATGAACTAAGAAGTGAGTCAACATTAATCATTTTACATAATTTCTTTAAACTTTTAGTTTTTTTACCTAACAGTTTTCTTTATACTTTTAAAAAGTAAATTTTGTTAGCAATTTGCCATAGTTCATGCATTAAGAGATAATGAGACACATAAAGAGATAATTTCTTGTCCACTTCCTTTTTCCTTTCGTTATCAGTCCATTGCATCTACTTAAGGTCCAAGTCTTGATATACAGTTGTTTACCCTTTGATGCAGTATTATAAATCAGGGCCAATTTGAACTTTAGAGAAATCTTGTGGCTAAATTTAAAAAGGGGAATGGGGTGCTAGGAAAAGATAGGAGTTCTGAACTCACTGACCTGAGCCCGAAGAAAAGGAAGCAACATGTTGTCAGTACAATTTGGTGCTCAACTTTATCATCCATACGCCCGCTCTGAGCAATTTAAAGGAATAAACAGTTAATGCTCAGCACAGCCAGCTCCACAGTGACAGTGCACCGTTTACCTTCATATTCAACACAAAGCATTCTTCAGAAGCAACAAATGATTCTCTGCAAGAACTGTCCCTGACAGTAATTTGCTCCCACTTAAAACTGCATTGAATTGAGAGTTTCAGAGTAACTTAAAATGAATTTTGCACTTCGTGTCATTTAAGGTAATGAGCTAGAAGCATAATTTTCAATGAAGATGGCTTATTCATGAAGGCAGACAACTCAAAACATGAAAACTATATTTTTTTCAGAATGAACGGAGGATTCAGCAGTGGCAGAGAGAGAAGAGATCAGTAAGTTTGTCCCTGGCTAGTGACCCTTGTCCATATTCCATCTCAGCTGTGCTAAAACCAGAGCCCAGCCAGGATTCAGGGAGGCAAGCACTCTAAGTTGGGAGTGTGGGTGGGCGGAGATGGAGAAACCAGGGGGAGTGGGCCAAGTGCTTGAGTGTTTAAAGATGTGGCTGCCTCAGATTGGCACTAACCAGGGATCTCTGTACTGGGGTAGTGTGAAGATCAGTGCTACAGTTTTGGAAATGCAGACTTTATATATTTGGTTTTCTTGCTTAGAAATTTTGATTTATTCATTCAAAAAGTTATAAAATTACCTGCAAAAATATAAACTACATTCACAGTTGTTAACACTGGTAAAACTTAATAGTTTCATAAAATATCAGGCTCCTTATTTTTTGCTGTTGGAGATAAAATGTTTTTTTCAAAAAATGCTTCAGGAATTCATAAAGGCACCGTCAAAGATTTCTCCACCAAACTAATTACTACCTGAGGCAATGGAGAAAAGGTGCTTTCTGGTGCTAATACTGGGGTTCTTCCTTGAAGAAATACAAGATATAATCTCGGTTTTAGTGACTTATTATTCATAACTTGAATTCCTCTTGATTATTTCAAGCGAGTAAGGCATTCAGCTTTATTTTTTTTTCTTCTCATCTTGCACTATTTTGATGTGAAGTTGGAGGCCTCTGGAGGATGTACGCAATGGCAGGTGTATGGATATCCATGATAATTTTACTTTGGTCTTTTTTCATCTAAGATTTCAAAGGACTTTAGAAGTGTTTGAATTAATGGTCACAACAATACTCTTAAAAAGGTAAGTAAGGAAAAGTCTAAGCCTTCTTAAATGTAAGCTCCTTGAGGGCACAGACAATTTTCACTATGTGAAAAACTCAAGGTCACTAAGCATAGTATTATCTTCAAACACTCAGTATTGTGTTTCAGGTAGTGAAAAAGGTGGTACTTTTAAAAAGGTAAAATGTTCTTCCTATGTGTCCTCAAATTAATAAAAAACACTTATTGTCACGAATTCTTTATATTATTTAGTTCTGTATCACTAAGAAAATAAAATCTAACAAATTAATGAAATTTACAAGGTTAATAATTAGTGCTTAATGAATTACTACACTGCTTAATACACTGTACTTTCAAGAGTATCTATATTTTAAAAAATAAAGCATCTTTTAATTTACTTAGAATAAATGACCTAGTTATGTAAGATGCTTAGACTAGATGTCATTTGTCATCCTGCGTGCTCAATTAACTGCAATTGGTATGGTAGTAGTAGTAATATACAAATGACTTACATAATTATATTTCTAATTTTGAAACTTTGTGCAATTTAACAGGTACAGTAGGGAAATATTTGATGGTCAAGAATGCTTTCTGGCAGCTGTATAGACCATACCATACAACCTAGAAGGGATGGAAAGATGATTGATCTCTCTTTAAGTGAAGTCTAGTCTATAGGAAGTAGTAGACAGTCTACTGCTCTCCTTCTCCTCTCAATTAACAAATGAAACAACTTATATGTGACTCAGGACAGAAGAAGATTCAGTCCAAATTGATGATGTGCTCATGTCTTGTCTTTAAAATCATCATGGGTTAGAAATTGATTTAAGTTAATAGATCAGATGGAAGCTACAGTCAAATAATATTTTAAGGGTATTAAGTTACCTGTAGTATTAGACCATTTGCCTTAATTTCCTTATTTGTGAAATAAATATAATAATAGCACCAACACATATTGTTTTCTATCTATCTATCTATCTATCTATCTATCTATCTATCTATCTATCTATCCATCTTTGTCCAGTATCCTGGAATATTAGAGTTTTTGAGTCATTTTCACAGGTAGAGGAAAGGAATATTTGATATTTGAAAGGGCATGAAGAAGCTATGTTATATTCATTGTTTATGTGCTTCCACTAAAATGTTCATTTTCCAGTGGATGTATTACTATATAGCCACAATCTTAATTAAAATAAAAATATGTAAAAACTGTAACAGAGAGGTTTAAAACAATAAGAAAATAAGACTAGGAGGCTAGAAAAATTTGGCATTTTTTTAATTATAAGAAAACTTTGGTTCCTTTTTACATGATTATCCTGATTTCTAAATAACTAAGATCTTCTCCTAGTTCTTTTTATCTTGCTGTCTGCTTTGGGGTCTTCTTACTAATATTCTAGGTTGCCAAAATATGAGGTGGCTATAGTAATTGAAAGAAACAAAAATGAATTGTTCTTTGCTTATGAATATGGTTTAAGATTTGAACAGATAAATGTGAAATTTTATGAAAATAAACTTTAAGGATTTTTGATTATCTTTGCTACATTTTGTTTCTATTACTCTAATAAACATAAATTTCATTGGACATATTTTGTGGCTTAAATAATATCTAAGCATCTAAACGTAAAATTTTATATTTAGAAACTTTATTATGATTTGGACTATTTCTCACTTTAAGGTTAAATCCATCACTTATATTCTCTGTACTTCCTCCTACCTTATGAAATAAGGAAAAATAATACCAACTTCATTTTCTAACAGAATAACATATATTAAAGGAGTCTGTAAAAGGTATTGATATATTGTCCCACAAGTACAAATTATTATTATATTATCATTATTGTGTTACAAATGTGTTGTGGGTTATTGTGCTGACTTTAGATTACAGTGGACCCTCAAGTTATGACCGGCCTGACATATAAACAACTTGGGTTACAAACAGAATCTAAGTTTTAACTTACAACCAAAGTCTTGAGTTATTACCTGAATGCCAGCTGCTTGTGCTTCCAGATGGTCTCAGATACAGATTTAACCCTTAAAGAGTCCTAGAAGGAATATTACAACATCCTTTCCTGTGTGGGGTTGAGAAATCCTAAGCCAATGTCTCTCTAAGGACACTGAGATCTGCCTGGAAGAAAGTGTGGCCTAAAATTATACAAGAGAGAGACTTTGAAGACAATTGACCAACTTGAGTAACAACCAGCCCTTGGGAATGAATTGAGCTTGTAAGTCAAGGGTCCACTGTGGTTAAAACATACATTTCTCCCAGGCCTTGGAAGTAAGAGTATTTTGTGCTGTGTTGTAAATACTCAATACTTCATTTATCTCTTATCATCTCTGGTTAGAAATTACAATGTGATTCTTGTTTTTGATCACAGTTCACAGTTTCCTCAATACAAAGTGCTCAATTCTATGCTATGATGATTATCCAAGAAAAAATTCAAAAGGCTCAGAAACATGGCTCTAGATTGACAGTTATTAAAAGCAAAACATTTTTTATCATCAACTATTCCACAAACATGTTATAGCTGCTTATAAACCCTAAACCTCTGTAAAATGGAACAAGAGACAGACAATAAGGTGACAGAACATCAGAGATTCCATATGACCACAACATGCTTAATAAATTTAAAATGAGAAGCTTTCTTACCTAGCATGCAAACACATTTGGCATTCTGATCAGGGTTCTCAAACAAGATTTCACCACACCTCTGAAATAGAAAAAAAGCCGTAATTATTTTAAGATTTCATATCAGAATTCTTAATATAACATATCCATGCAACCTGACATTTCAGTAATGTTTCTTTTGATTACCTGGGTCTAAGGACCTTAAACAGAGACTTGTAGTAAAAAACTTAAGAGGTGATTTGGGATAGATTGTTCCTGTATGTGTCTCTCCCCTGCCTAGAGCTGATTCTGTGTGCTTAGTTACCTCTCTCATTGCTGAGACAAAATACTCAACACCCAAAGTTAAAGAAGGAAAGGTTTATTTAGCTCACAGTAATCATCTGGCTGCAAGTCAGAGTGGTATTGCAGAAGTGAAAGAGTTTATGGCAGGCAGAAGGCAGCAAAGCAACAAGGGAGGACCACAGCTCTTTCTATCCCTTATACCTTATCCAGGCTACTTAGGGAGGTAGCACTCATACCCTTAATCCTAGTGCCCTTGATCCTAGCATTGCATCATGAATCAACTCCAGCATCACAGGCTCTAGATCCAGCCACCTCTGAAAAACCCCAACTATGACTGCATGAGGCTTTTTTTTTGCAGGGTGTGTGTGGGGGGGATCTAGACATAAGCCATAACAGTACTTCTGTGAAGTCATGGCTTGAGATGCACTTGGTTTCTAACAGTTTCTATCTTAATGGGAGATATGGAGTCTATTAGGCTCAATAATCTGAGGTTAATCACCCTCAAAGTTGGTCCTTATTACCTGCTCTGTAACCATACACAGACATGATCAAATGTAAAGCAAAGTGAATAATATTTACTCCTGAATTGTGTGTGGGGGGGCAAATAAAGAAATGAAAAAGTGGCACTTGAAATGCTTTTTCGGAACCCACAGACTCATGGAAATATCAGCTTTCCTACCTATATCTTAGTTTTAACTTGCTTGTTAAAACTTTTGTGTAAGGTAAACTCTAGTTATATAGTTATTGACAGGCCACATTTGCATGCACCTGACACCAACTGAAGAGTGCTATGTTCAGTTCTTCTGGCATCAGATCAAGTGGGTTTTTGGTAGGATGGGCTAGCTCTGATATCAGAATGAGGTTAGGAAAGATGATGGTCATCAAACTTGTGGCTGATATGTGAGCCTTTTCACTGGCCCGCTGGACTGTGGAGGGCACACTTCTTTTCCTCCTTTAACAAGCCTGTGCTCACTCCACAGTGCACTTCTTTTCAGAGTTCTTCTTTTCTCTTTTTTTTTAAACTCTTAATGCCTTTTATACCTTTCATACTTTTAACAAATGTAAAACCTCCACATTTTTTGCTTGTCTTGTCCAGTTCTTTGGACAGGACAACAAGAATCTGGAAGGGACCCCTGGACACCGAAGTACCCGTTAACAGACTGGATTGTCTTCCCCAGACACTTGCTCTTACCACTCATTTCCTTTGATTTTAAGGATGTACTACCTTCACTCATTTTTCTCTTTCTTTAACTGTTCACAATTTGGTTAGTCCCATTCCCATTTATCTTTATTATACCTACTCTTAATATATTACAAGGCAAAGTAATAGAAGGAAAACATTCCTGGATCTGAGGACTTATGTTTTTCACACCTTATTATGAAATTCTTCAGGACAAATAGGAACAGGATAAGAGGGGAAAAGATGCTGCTGTTACCTCCAAATCGACCCATTTTTTAGGCTGACTTAATTTTGCACAAGGATATGGACAATTGACCTGGAGATATGAGAAAGAAGAAAGGTACTTTGTTGAGTCAAGAGGTTGGACTGGGGAGGAGGGAGGGTGCAAGAGAGCATTGAGTTCTGGATGTAAAAGGCCACTGAATTCTGGATAGAGAGTCTGTATCAAGAGCCTTTTCCCAGCTACTCTGCAGGCCTAGTGTGATATTTATCGTGCCACTTAAATTTTTTTTTTTTTTTTTTTTAGCACTGGGGATCAAACTTGGGACCTTGTGCTTGCAACACTTAATCTTCTTATGCTGCATTTCTTTGTAAGTAACACTGGGCTGTAGATGCATGCTGTCAGGTCAGGGAGCAAGGATTAATGACCCATGAAGCCTGATCCTACTTTTGTTCCTGTTTTGTTTGTATTTTGGCAGAGATTAAACCCTTTCATATAGCTGGGATCTATTTTCTGCATCACCTGCTTTTTAAAGTGGTAATTTTATGACCTGAAAGAGTTAATGATTATTTTAAAAAGAAAGGTCAGAAGTTTCTTAAATGTTTTCAACTTCATGGCAGAATAAAGTGCTAAGAAGCTGTATCAAGCTGCATTCCAGGTCTCACAAGGAAATGACTCGGGACTGCTCTCTTACCTGTTGTTATTGTCAAGGCCCATACATGTGCTATCATGGAAGAGCTTTCCTTCTTGAGTTGCAGACCCTTCCCGGGGGGATGGTGTGTGAAGCTTGCATAACTTTATATGACTCCTATAGTCAAGGGCAGCCTTGCATGTGTCTCTTAGCAGACATGTCATGGGGGGCCCAGAAGGTCTTGCTTTCTTTCCTGGCCACGGAAATTTCTAAAACTTCCATGAAGCATGCATTCCTTAACAGTTATGGCTTGCCTGGGTTCACTGACCAGACAAGCTCATTACCAAGCAGCAAGGGGAGGTGCTGTGGCCCTGCTGGTAAGCACAAGGCATTCCTCTTCCTCGCCTTCATCTCTCTGACACACCTGGGAAACGAGGGAGGGGCCTTTAAGCAGCTTTTTAATTGCTCTGCTTGGTAAAGTTATCTGAGGATTTTAACAGATTTGAAAGCAAGGTCCAGAAGGGAATCTGATTATTCTCAGGATTTGCAAGAAACCAGATTCTTTCCAGGGCCTTTTTTCATTGATGCCAGTGTTTACCAGGCCCTCACTGCCAGGCTTCTGCTTGCTGTGCAACCCAGGGTGATGACCCAGTTTAGGAGATTAATTAGGCTAAGCAGCAGGGCCCATCTCTCAGAAAACTGCAGGCTCCACCATGGGAAAGGTCTTGTGTTCTGCTGGGTTCTGGGTTGCTGAAAACCTCCTCCCTTGGTGCTCTTGTCATGCTTGATGGAACTCCCCATTCCACAGCCTCCCTGGGTGACTGATTTTGCACCTGGTTCTGTTCATTAATATTCGACCTAATTCTTGGATTCCCATCTCTCCTTAGGCACTCCATCTTTGCTTTGTCTTCTGTGCCTGAAATACTGAGACCAAGTCACCTTGTTCCTGCCCATCTTCTAGTGAGCATTGTCCCTGTACAACAAGGAATAGCTACTGCAGTGTCCGTCCAAGGGGTTTGGAGCCCTGCTTGCAACAGAGGAGTCCTCCTGGCACATTGTCTCCTGTAGCACTTAGGGCGTCTGGGACATGATTCGTGTATGTAGGGCTAGTGCCTTCGGAGACTCCAAACTCTTTATGCCTCATTCTTGCAACCCTGCTGCTATAAACATACCAGACTTTTGTTGAGTATTTAAGGAGTAGCCAACATTTATTGAGCTGACATTATAGTTTAAGAACTGTTCTATGCGCTCTCTGTCTACCATTTCACAGCCTCATTTTCTTTTTACAGTAGAAAATTGAGGCACATACAGTACCACTCATGAGAGAATTCCCTCCTCTAATGCCTGAGAGAATCAATGCTGACAGCTGACCTGATGCTTAACTGAGTTACACAGGTTTCCACACTTTGGGCCTCATTATTGCTGTGGCCAAGTAGACGGCCTCTGTTGACAGCCTTCTCTTTTGCTTGTTCACTGCTTACTGTTTGCCGGAGTTGCCACCTAGAAGAGCTCAGGCTTTGGATAAGACTGACTTAATTTCAAACACGGTGGGTTCTGTCTCTTTTCTATTGTATTATCATAGGCAGTTTACTTAGTTGTGCAAAACCTTCTTATCCTTAAAACTGTGTAATATTATCTAAATTATAGTGTCATTGGACACTTAATTTTTAATTCATTATGAACAAGAATGTACTAGTTTGAACTGTCATACATAAGACTATAATACAAAATAGGAATTTATAAGATTATCCATTAAAATCCCATTTTGATTCCATAATTTTAGTAAGGATTAAAAATGAAGTAATACTTCTAATTTTAAAAGCCAGAACATTTCATGTTGGCTATTAATTTTCATTTGTTAAGAATTTTCTATATTAAGTTGAGAATTATATATAAATTTAGAATTTATTCAGGAGAAAAAATGCATTTATTATTCACAATAGCAGAGATGATATATCAACTTGGACTATCAACAGTTGACTGGAAAAAATGTGGCATAATATACAACACAGAATATTATTCAGCCATAAAAGGGAGAGAATTCTGTCATTTACAACAACATAGATGAAGATGAAAGCATTATGTTAAATGAAATAATCCAGGCACAGAAAAACAAATGTTATGTTATCTCACTTATATATGAAATCTAAAGACAGAATTCATAGAAGTAGGGCACAGACTGATGGTTACCAGTGGCTTGAGGAGAGGGGTACTCAGGAGTTGTTGGTAAGTGGGTACAAAATTTTAGTTAGAATAAGTTCAAGAGAGTCATTGTACAATATGGTGACTATATTAAGCACAGTGTATTGTATACTTGAAAATTGCTAAAAGTATATTTTAAGTGTTCTCACCACAGAAAAAGGTATTTACTTGTATGTGAGGCAAGGCATGTGTTAATTAGCTTGTCTTAGCCATTCCACAATGTATACATATTTCAAAGTATCATGTTATATACCATAAATATATGCAATTTTTATTTTGTACACTAAAAAATAAAAATAAAATATTTATCATTAATTTAAAGCTATCAGTACTTAAAAGTTCTATAATTTCCATTAACTTAAACATGTATTCCAGTAAAATGCACAATAAGATGTTTTTCTTAAGTGGAAGGTATTTTTCATTACTGTCATCATAAATTTAGTTGTGAACATTAATATTAGGAGTAATTTTTTTAAAACCACACTTAAGTATTTAACAAGCATTGTTTTGTTTTTGGGAATATCAAAATTTTAATAGTATATATTTGTGATATATAATATTGGCAATAGTATCACATACTCAAAAGAAGTTATTAAAAACAGTGGAATCTCACTTTTTCTTCTCTATGTTTAACAGATAGCACTTCCAGCTTTCTTGAAAGTGGTTTTCAAATAAACTTTCATATATTTTTAAATTCTATTTTTCTGAATGTACTTGTTATCACTAGCCCCCTCAGCAGGCCTCCAGCCACTAATCCTTTTAGAGAAAGTGTCTTGATATCTTTGGAAGAGAGAAAACATCAGCAAACAAATAGAATCAAAGATAGAACTCCTTATTGCTTGGGAGTTTGACTCACTGTCAGATAGGACAATAATAGTTGTTTACAACTAGATAATGTTAAATGTTTTCAGAAAGTAATTAATAGGTTATGATTCTTTGATATTTCCTTCCCACATTTACAAGTTTTTTTTTTTGACAGAAAGGACTTTAATAAGGGGAATTAGATGCTTACAGCATAATGGAAGTTCAAGCAACAGGCAGGACCTCCATACATGATTCTAAGGGCAACTCTGCAAAATGGCCTCACCAGACTGTGAGTTCACCAGGAAGGTGAACCAAGGTGGGAAACTGGAGAACCAGGATTCATCACTGAATGGTTGGTTTCAAGAACACAGCATGTGACAGTGATCCAGGGATTAGAAAGTTATTGGCACAATTGCCTCTTGACATCCTCCAAATCGGAGATTGAATAGAGATGTTATTGTAGAATTGCAGAAAAAACTGACATCTCCTTGTGTTTGAGAGTGCATTAAATCAAAACATAACAGAAAGAACTCCTAACAGACTACTAGACTCATTTTGGGGAAAAGGTCATCAAAGGAAAGTCTCCTAAGGTGAAAAAACATAACCATGGTTAGACTATTGTGAAGTTGCAGGACTTTGATGGAAAGTCAAACACATCTCTTCTGCCCAGGAAGCAACAAAGACAACCAGAATAGACAAAGCTCCAGCAAAGGCTGCCTTCACTTCCCACTCTTACCCCATCTCTAAGAACTCTGATTCTGCAAGTTGGCCATGTATTACGTGAACTTCTCAAGTGAGGTTCTGAGTAAACAAGGCAAATGCTTGTATGGTGATGTATTAATTGGGATTGCATCTGTTTCATTGCTTACCACTGAAACCCTAAAATGTCTAGAACAATGACTAATATATATTTGGCACTCCCAATGTTTATTAAATGAATGAATGGTAAATTCGTTACTGTAACTCTGTGGGATATATTGAAAGTATCCAAGTTAGCATGAGAAGTAATGGGTTTTTCCCTCAACATTTATGTTTACATGCCAATCGATGTTACCATAATTGTAGCAATTTCGTGTGCAACTACCATAGGGTGATAAAGGGTGAAACTTAACATTGAGAACACATTTCAAAACTGGATCACTTCCCACATCACGGTTTCCCTAAACAGAGAGCTCAATGAAACTAACCAAAGCCTGATCCCTAGAAGACAGGGCTAGAGAGAGTGGCTTAGGTCTATGGAGTATCAAAAGACAGCTTCTGTTGAGAATGACCTCTACAAAACTTGGCAGAGCCTCAAAGTGTAGAACCCTATTAGTGTCTGTCAAATGAGTGAATGAATAAATGGATATTCAAAAAGGTCTTATTGAGTGCTGAATTTGTGCAGGCACTATACCATGAGTGCGTATTCAAGATCAAAAGAGATGCAGGATAATTCCTGTTCTCAAGAGAAGTTTAGAGTCTAGTCTGAGGTCAGAATAAAAATAAAAGGCTGGGAGTCACGCGGAACACGCCAAATCAGCCCGTGGCCCTGGACACCCCCCCGCCCCCTGCTCCTCTGTACAGCCACCTGGCTCCACACTACAAGGACGCAGAGGACACTGGACCACCAGACCACAGTACTGGGTCCCGCCGCTCCTGGCCCAGAGGTAGGGGCTTCTGAGCCGCTGTCGCACTGCTCCTGGTCCAGAGGAAGGGGCTTCTGGGCCACCATCCCTACCACCACTCCCGGATCCTGTCCCATCTCTCCCACCTCAGAGGAGGTGAGCTGTGCAGGTGCCAACAGCACAGCCCCCCCCTGCCCCCCCAGTTGAAATGAGAAAACATGTAAATAAGTCTCAAAACCAGACTTCCAGATCACCTACAGCAACCCCAAAGGGAAATGAGATGGAACACTCTGATACTCA
>NW_004624886.1:1731381-1791641 GCF_000247695.1 Heterocephalus glaber
AGATGCATTATGTAAAGGTACAATTCCCAATGAGAAATGTAATTGTGTTGTATACCTACAATGTACCAATAAAAGAATTTAACAACAACAAAATAAAATAAAATAAAATAAAAGGCTGTGGTCTCTTTCAAAGGTGGGTACCCACCCCTGCCTGGAGCCATCAGAGGGCGTATCCATAAAGCCATGAGACAGGAAAAAGTTGGCTGGCAAAAGACAGAGATCCTCCAGGCAGAGTAGCCTGCGGGTGCAAAGCCCTCTTAGGGTCACACAAGTAGCCACCAAGGACAGGAGCAAAACTGTGGTGGGTCAAAGCAGAGCGCTTAACCAAACTGGTAGTCGCAGGTGAAACTGGAAGAAAGCAGGGGCCAGTAATGATCTAACAAAAGACTTCCAGGCGAGGCTAGAGAGGGCTGATTTGATTTTGAAGAGCAGGGATGCTTGAATACTTTCAGCATTGTAATAAATAACTACAATTTAATGGCACCTCCTGTCTCTTATCAACAGTATCAACTGCAATCCTGAAGCCAATTTCTACCCTAAAGAGAGACCAAGCCTGAGGTGGTCCTGGATTTCCTTTTCCTGAAGTTATTCCATACAATGGTGATGACCCAAAGAATTCCCCAGCCACCCAGCAGAAACCTCATGGGAGGCTGAGTTCTGCTACTGCTGAAGCCATTGGCACCTGATGTTGAGCACGTCACAGTTTCCCTGCTCTGGAGGATGAATTTTCAGGGTCTCCTTCTTTACAGTGGCCTGAGTCCACACTTTTTATGCAGCCCTGTCTACCACGTGGGTGGCACCGTCAGGATTTAATCTCTAAACACTGCGGCAGCCCTCAGCACTCTAGTGCCAGAGGACGGCAGATTTGGAACTGGGGCTGATTTCACTCAAGCTCATGTTTTCCTTCCTAAGCTTTTCCAGTGAAAGAGAAGATTTCCATCCTATTGCAGGCTGTTAAAATGTCAGACTAAGAAGTTTTCAGCAATCTGTTGGTGCAGATCTCTGGCAACAACTTGGCACCGCCTTTGAATCTTGGCCTCATGGTCTAATCCAATTCAGCCAGTCAAAATAAGAGATACACCAGCAAAAGGAAAGAAAAGAAAAAAAGATAATCATCTCGAGCCAGCAGGAATTCTTAGCAAATCCATTGTTGCCAACCATCAACAGCAACTCTTTGGGCTACGTAACCTGGGGTGACCCTCCAGGAAGGCCATCCCTCATAAACCTCTACTTAGCTATGGCTAGGAATGACCTGAAAGATATTAATGCCATTGCTATTGGAAAAGGAGCCTACCAGCTTTTAACAGCTTTGTTCTGTTCTTCAGTCAAAGAACAATATGTTAGCTTAATGGCGTATGCTTTCTATTAGAGGAGTGCCAGCTGTAGCAATCTGCAGAAGTCGCTCAGCATTTTATTACATACCCCTGTTTTTAAATGTGTAAAAACTACTTATTATGAACCAAAACTTGGAAAACCTGGTTTCAGTCCAAGAGCATTTTTTTTGGTAAGTTATTAAGCAAATGTCCGAATTCAGCACTGTGGACTTTTTTTTTTTTTTTTTTTTGTCATTTTAGTCCGGAACAGTAGAGGGCACTAGAAAGGCTGAATTGCTAAGATCTGGTTGAGCTCCCTTAGGGAGATCCTGGGGTCAGATGGCATGCAGGTTCAGCCACTGTGTCAGTCTTGACTTGCATGCATGCACGCAAGCACGCACGCACACAGTGAAAAGCATATGGAAAACTGCATTTTCTCACTATGCAAAATGGTTACTATAGCCTCTGGGCAAGCGCAATGCTAACAAAATCTGTACCTGTGAAAACTGACAGCGTGGATTATAACGGGGTGGAGGTAGGGTATCTCTCTCCCATATACCCAGTTTTAGGAACTGAGTAGGCATCTGGGTCTGGGCACTTTGGGAAGAATTCTGATAGGAGTTCTGAGAACTGCCCTATAACAGATGCAAATACATATGTCACTGGTCTGGATAAATAGTGCAAAAATTGTTTGTGAATTTTAAAATACAATTTCATCTTATCATCTCAGAGTTCCAAGTGCTGACAGCTAGCTACAGCTAGTTTTCAGAGAGAGAAAGATAGATACTTCTGTGAAAGAAAACAGCTAAAGCCATAACTATTTAAATTATACATAGTGAGTTGTTAAAGGTGAAGCCTATAGACTCCTAGTGTTAGAGAAAACAGTAAACAGTACAAAAGGAGAATAGAGTGGTGCATAAAAGGAAAGAACTTAGCATTATTGAGTTCCAAATTCCAAACCTATCTCATTAATTCTGTGCTCTTTGGCACATTTTACTTCTATTTTTGAGCCTCATTGTAGAGCTGAGGGAGTAAGAATCCTCATTCATCTACCAAATGATATAATATACTGTGTCATTATACTGGTGCTGGGTACTCCAAAACCTGTACTGTGACCTGGTAGGTGTGTGGTTTTGTAGAAGGAAGGAAGTGGTAGCAGAATATGGCTATTTGGTGATGGTGTGTTCTTGATGCAAAGCACAGTTCTTCCATGTAAGTCATAAGCCATTTAGAGGAAAACAATTGCTTCTCTCAGATGAAGAGCACTGGTCCTTCAGAGGGTAACCTGTAAAGCCAAGGGTCCAAACAAGAGGTCCATGAGGAGGATGGAGATTGGAATACTTCCTAACACATTCTTATCCTTGGTGTTGAGGAAGCGGGGAAGAATTCAAATGGGTTTGGGAAAAGAATTCCTCATAGGTTATCAGACTGGTCACATCCTGCTAGGCATAGAAAAGTTTCTAAGTTTCTAAAAGTAATGTATTATTTGGATAAAGGAAAAAGGAACTAATACTAAGTAAGTATTTAATAGAGGTTGAAGAACAAGATAAGGTAGGAGGGTATTTATTCTTGGTACCATACACTGTGGATGCAAAAATCTAAAAGTGATTAAGGAAATGGAAGGAGTTAAAAATGGCTACAAGGACATGGGATTTAGATAATTGGGAGGATTGGGGAGTAGAAAGTCATGAGATTGGGGAAGGTGGCAGGGAGCAGAACATGACAGAATCTGCAGGACTCCATTTAGTGACTGGACACAGGCCCAGCTTCTGTGGCCATGGCTCTGAATGAAGTCACGGCAGGTCACAGACCATCTGTCTCAGACAGTAGAGAGATCCCAAAAGTTGTTGCAATGGGAGTATATACAGTGGCCATATTTGTTGACCAGTGGTGTCCCTCACCACTCTTGACATACCCTTAGGTGGTGAAAAATTATGCTAGGGGGACACTGTCTTATTTTTTAGTTTAATGACATCATCTCTATTATTCCTAATACTCATAGTTGTGACATTCAGCAAAGTTGGGAAATAATATTAGAAGGGTTGCCAACCCAGGATTACCTCGCATGGGGTGTTCACAGATTTCCTTAGATTTAGTATAATCCATATGGTCTTTATGAGGAGTAGATTACGGATATGAAAATGTGACTTGTCAAATTTTCAGGTCTTGAATGAATATAATATGAAGACTACGATCTTCCAAATAATGCAGAGAGTGAAGGCTGAGAACACTGAAAAGCACAGTATTTTTCAAGTCATTGGCTCCCAGAAGATGGAGGTACGAGGATCCTGGAAAAAAAGTCTGTCTCTAGTACTTCAAGTAGCATCTTCTCAGAAACTTCTGAGAGAGCATGGTATATACTTAAGAAAACCATTCCTTTATCCAGCTATCACCTTTGGAGGGGGATTTGAGCCAGAACATGACCCACACTCCTGTGATTTCCCCTGATGTAATTTATAGTAATGCTTCAGTGTGTGTCACTGCCACCACCACTGGAACACTGACACAGGGAGCACTTGGAACACCCGTCTTTTGGTCTTACCCGTATGTCGCCAGCAAGAACATGCTCATAAATGCTAAATTCCAGCCATCTGGTTGAAGCATCCAAGCTTTAGACATTGGTTTTTGTGATTTGCACTACAATTTTCAAGCTATTTTATAAGAATCTGCAGACAGGAACAGCTTAATAGATAATATCAGCCACATCTACAAATCTTTGTCTAGATGTCACGATTCAGACTCATGGGACTTCCTCCAGCCTGCAACTGAATGAATATTTACTGAGGACAAAGGAGTACTTATAAGGGGCTCCTTGCAGCTCAGTGCAGCAATGCTCCTGTACATAAACCAACAATTAAATGTAATCCTATATACTTACAGTTTTAAAAGAAATTCAAACCAGTCATTGGAATTAAATAACCCCAGTGCTAGAGAAAATGACTTCCAGAACATCAAGCCCAACATGCACACACACAGCCTCTGAGCCACAAAGGAACAAACACTTTTCCACAGGGATAGGGGCCTATTGTATAACTATTTGTGAGGTCAAAGATTCAGATGTTCCAACTGACAATCAAAAATTATTACTGGTTAAATTGTATTGATTATTTTTATAAGACAGCTCTGAGACATAGATATGGCCTCACAAGGGAGATTTCTATAAATTCTACCAGCAATCAATGGCAACTGTAGGCTAGCGTTGGAAAATCCAATATCTCAGAGAAATAACTGACAGGTTTTACAAGCTACAAGTGCAAGTGAAAATAGTGTATATTTTGCTAATACTTATGTTCTCCTACTTTGACAAAAGCAGTATTTGGGTCTCTCTTCCTTTATCAACGTAGAGACTTTCTTTCTAATTTACTGCTGTTCCCCAGCACCTAGATCAACAAACATTATATCATAAGTTCTCAAAAATATTTTTTCAATCATTGAATAATTTGGAACAAAAATACAGCTACTCCATTCATTATTGCCTAGTAGTCAAATTAAAAAATCTGTGAAGTGATGAAAGTCTTAAAAGAGAAGAATAACAAAGTTATATTTAAAATGTAATAAGCTCGATTGGTAACTTTGAAGTTGTCATCTGCTGCGCACTGAATCTGCTATGAGTGCTTCAGATGTCATCCTACTAAAAAGTAAAGATTTCTCAAGTATTATAGTTTTGAAAGATTATTTTCCCTGGAAAGCAAAAACTGTAGATATATGTTTTTTTCAACTAGCCGCGTTTTTTTCCACTGTAGCTATTACCAAAATTAATCAAAGAAGCAAGTAAAACAATGTTTTAAGAGGTGTGCAAGGCCCAGCCAGAGGCTGCCCAGATACCATCAGTAAGTGTATGCAGATCCCAGCCAGAAGCCTGCCCAGACATCAGCTGCATGAGGGCACAGGCCTCAGCCAAAGGCCCACCCAGATATCATCGATGAGTACCCACAGGCTCAAGCCCAGAAGCCCACTTGGACAACTGTGCAGTGCAGGGATCCTGGAGGCCATCATTATGAATGCAGGAATTGGCCCAGTTGTGAGCAGTAGAGAGAAGGCCTCTTCGAGACTTGTTGAGAACTGAAGCCCACTGGGAAGGTAAAGAATCACCTCAATAAAGGCATAGCACACTGCAGCCGGTTGAAATGACCCCTAATCAAGACTCAAAACCAGACTTCCAGATCACCAAAGGCAACTCCACAGGGAAATGAGATGGAACAATCTGAAACTCAACCACCTGGATCTCCTGAACTGGAAATGAAAGAGGATCTTGAAAAAATAAAATTGGAAATAATTTCTCAGGGCTGGGGATTTAGCTCAGTGGTTCTGCTGCCTGCCTTGCAAGCACAAGGACCTGAGTTCAATCCCTGGTACCAAAAAAAAAAATTTCTGAGATAACAACAGAGATGGTGTCCATAGGGAAAGACATGATCAATAACTCTAGAGCAGACACAGACTAAAAATTAGAGGAGCTCAGGAACATGATGGAATCCCAGCATAGGAAACAAATGGAATCCATAAAACAGATTCAAACAGATATCCAGTAGATTAAAAATTCCATGAAAGGTTTATGCAGCAGAATGAGCCAATGTGAGGACAGAATTTAAGATATAGAAGGCAGGATCATGATAAGTGAATAGGAAAAGAAAGATTTCTTAAAAATAGTAAGGGGCAAGGGCCAGGGATTTAGCTCTGTGGTTCTGCAGGAGAAAAGAATTAGACATACAGATAAGTGAGGCATATAGGACTCCAACTAGCTGTGATAAAAAAATGTACACTTAGGCATATAATAGTCAAGATTCAAGAAAATCAACAGAAGAACAAAATACTATAAGCAGTTAGAGAAAAGAAGTAAATCACATACAAAGGTAAGCTCATCAGAGTCACAGAGGACTTCTCAACACAAACCCTCAAGTCAAGAAGAGCCTGGTATGAAGTATTTCAAGCCCTAAAAGAAAACATCTTCTGACTCAGATTGATGCAGCCTGCAAAACTGTATTTCAAAATTGATGAAGAAATAAGATATTTTCACAACAAAGAACACCTGAGGAACTTCATGAATACAAAAGCAGCATTCCAGAAAATTTTAAACAATATCCTAAGAAAAGACAATGAGGGTCATAACCTCATGAACCCTAGCAGAATGAATCCATCAAGCAAGAAAAGAAATTACACGCAAAGAGGGAGAATCCAACAACAGAAAAAGGTCATGACAAGGATAAGTCAATATATATCAGTTATAACCATCAATGTTAATAGTCTCAAATCACCAATCAAAAGAAATAGACTGGCAGAATGGATCAAGGAACAAGATCCAGTAATATGCTAGATACAAGAAACACATTTTTTTTTTGGTACTGGGGATCAAATGGGACCTTGCGCTTGTGAGGCAGGTGGCAGAACCACTGAGTTAAATCCCTGGCCCACAAGAAACACATTTAATTCAAAAAGAAACTCATAGACTGAAAGCTAAAGGGTGGAAAACAATACCCCATGTGACAGGAACCCCCCAAAAAAGCATGAATAGCTAGCCTATTTGCAGATAAAATGGATTTCAAGCCAAGACTAATTAAAAGAGACAAAGAAGGACACTACATCCTGGTAAAGGGAACAGTCCAAGAGGAAGAGGTGATAATCATAAATATATATGCAACAAATACTAGTGTACCCAACTATATAAAGCAAATATTAATGGACATGAAAAATCAAATAAGCACTAATATAATTGTAATGGGGGACCTCAATGCTCCACTGTAACAAATAGATCAACTAGACAAAAACTAAACAACAAAATACTAGAACTCAATCAAACTCTTCAACAAATGAATTTAACAGATGTTTACAGAGTGTTCCACCCCCACAAAATCAGAATACACATTCTTTTCAGCTGCACACAGGTCATTCTCCAAAATAGACCACATACTTGCTTATAGAACATGTTTAAGTAAGTGCAAAGGAATCAAAGTTATCCCCTGTATATCATCAGACCACAGTGTGATGAAATTGGAAATCAATTGCAAAAGAAACCATAAGAATTTCATAAACACAAGAAAACTGAACAATACACTTCTGAAAGACCAATGAGTCTCAGAAGAAATTAAAGAAGAAATCAGACAGTTTCTACAGTTGAATGACATGCCAATACAACATATTACAATCCATGGGACACAATGAAAGCAGTCTTACGAGGGAAATTCATAGCACTGAATACTGATATTAGGAAAACCGAGCAAGCCCAATTAAACAACCTGATGCTGAACCTCAAGCTTCTAGAAAAAGAAGAGCAGGAAAGACCCAAAGCTCATACAAGGGAGGAAATTGTAAAGATCAGAGCAGAAATCAATGCAATGGAGACTAAAAGAATGATACAAAAAAATCAATGAAGCAGAGGTGGTTCTTGGAAAGAATAAACAAAACTGACAATCCCTTAGCCAACCTTATAAAAAAA
This sequence comes from Heterocephalus glaber, assembly GCF_000247695.1. Next base: position 1,739,125 of record NW_004624886.1, read on the forward strand.
ATAAAGAAAAGACTCAAATCCATGCAATTAGGAATGAAAAGCGTGAAATTACAACAGAACCAGAACAAATCCAGAGGATCATCAATACCTATTTTGAGAACCTATACACCAATAAAATGGAAAACACAGAAGAAATGGACAGATTTCTAGATACGTATGAATTACCAAAGTTGAATGAAGAAGACCTAAAAATTCTAAAAAATTCTGAATCAATTAACAAAATTGAAAATGTAATTAGAGACTTACCAATGAAGAAAAGCCTGAGTCTTGATGGCTCCATCGCTGAATTCTATGAGACATTTAGAGAAGAACTATTGCCAGTACTGTTTAAACTCTTCTGTGAATTTGAAATGGAAGCAATACTCCCAAGTTTATTCCTTGAAAGCAAGCATTATCTTTGATCCCCAAAGCAGAGAAAGACCCAATCAAGAAAGAAAATTATAGGCCAATCTCCCTAATGATCATAGATGCAAATTCCTCAATAAGACACTGGCAAAGAAAATGCAGAAGATCATCAAGAAGATGATACACCCTGACCAAGTGGGATTCATTCCAGTGATGCAAGGATGGTTCAACATACGCAGGTTGATAAATGTAATACACTATGTTAACAGAACCAAGGACAAAAACCATACAGTCATGTCAATAGATGCAGAAAAAGTGTTAGACAAAATCCAACATACATTTATGATAAAAAACCTAAAAACATTGGAATAGACGGTCTTTATCTCAACTTGATAAAAGCCATCTATGAAAAACCAACAGCCACATCATACTAAATTGTCAAAAACTGAAATCCTTCATGCTAAAATCAGGAACAAGACAAGGATGTCCACTATCATCACTTCTGTTCAATATAGTTCTGGAAACATTAGCCACAGTAATTAGAATAGAGAAAGAAATAAAAGGAATCAATATAGGAAATGAAGAAGTTAAATTGTCATTATTTTCAGATGACATAATACTCTATATAGAAGACCCGAAGAACTTCACCAAAAGTCTTCTAGACTTAATAACCAAATGCAGTAGAGTAGCTGAATACAAGGTTAACACACAAAAATCAATAGATTTCCTGTACACGAACAACAGACTCACTGAGAGAGGAACTGGAGACACAACTCTTTCTATAATACCATCCAATAAATGAAATACCTGGGAATCAACCCAACAAAAGAAATCAAAGACCTCTTCTCTGAAAACTATAGCACTCTGAAAAAAGAGATCAAAGAGGATATCAGAAAATGGAAAGACATTCCTTGTTCCTGGGTAGGAAGAACCAATATAGTGAAAATGGCCATACTTCCAAAACACACATATAGATTCAATGCAATCCCAATTGAAATTCCAATAGCATACTTCACAGAGCTTGAGAAACAATCCAAAAATTCATTTGGAACAAGCAGAGACCTAGAATAGCAAAAGCAATTCTAGGCAACAGAGACATGGCAGAGGGTATCACAACCCCCAACTTGAAACTATACTACAAAACTACTGTGATAAAAACAGCATGGTACTGGCAAAAAAATAGACCTGAAGATCAGTGGAATAGATTACAAAATGCAGAAACAACTCCAGACATACTCAGCCACCTCATCTTTTTTTTTTTGGTTCCAGGGATCGAACTTGGGACCTTCCACTTGTGAGGCAGGCGGTGGAACCATTGAGCTAAATCCCTGGCCCTCAGCCACCTCATCTTTGACAAAGAAGCCAAACACCCTCGCTGGAAGAAGGATAGCTTCTTTAAAGAGCGTTGAAAAAACTGGGTTTCAATTTGCCAAAGATTAAAACTAGACCTATATCTCTCACCATGCACTAAACTAAAATCAAAATAGATCAATGATCTAAATATTAAAACAGAAACACTAAACTGGCTAGAAGAGAGGTTAGGTAGAACTCTGAAAGACACTGGCATAGGAAAAGATTTCATGAACAAAACCTTAGTCACACGTGAACTAACACAAAGAATCAACAACTTGGATCTCATCTTATTAAAAAGCTTCTGCACAGCAAGAGAAACCACCAACAGTGTGAAGAGACAACCTACAATGTGGGAAAAAAATTTTAACAGCTGTTCCTCAGACAAAGGTCTACTATCTAGAATATATAAAGAACTTTAAAAAATCAGAACCTCCAAATTTAAAGACTCAATCCAAAAATGGGCGTCTGAAATGAACAAAAATTTGTCAGACAAAGAAGTAGAAACAGCAAATAAACATATAAATAAATGTTCAACATCACTGGTCATTTGAGAGATGCAAATGAAAACAATGCTGAGATTCCACCTCACCCCAGAAAGAATGGCTGCTATCAAGAAATCAACCAATAACAAATGCTGGCAGGGTTGTGGAGAGAAAGGAACCCTTCTCTACTGTTTGTGGGAGTGTAGATTGGTGCAAACACTGTGGAAATCAGTATGGAAATATCTAAGAAAAAATAGGATTAGAGGTCCTATTTGACTCAGGTATTCCCCCACTGGGTATCTTCCCAAAGGAATCAAAAGATATATGTGCACCCATGTTCATAGCAGCACAGTTTGTAATAGCTAAAACTTGGAATCAGCCCAATTGCCCATCAACTGGTGACTAGATAAAGAAGATGTGTTTTTTAAAAATATAAAATGGAGTACTACTCAGCCATAAAAAATGAGAAACTAGAGACATTTATAGCTAAAGGAATGCATACTGGTAAGTGGAATAAGTAGGACACACATGTGTAAATACTGAATAGTTTCTCTGGTGTGAGAAACTGAAAGTGTAAATGAGGATCAAAATGTAGAATAGATAATGTGAAATAGGAAGATAAGGCCCAAAGGGGAAGAGGAAGTGTGAGGGATAGGGGAAGGGAATAGAATAAATATGAGAAAAGGAAAAAATGGAAACAAAGTCTTTGTAAATAGGGAGAGGTGGAGGGGTTGAAGGGAGGGCAGGAGAATGGGGAAAAAAATAAGAACCAATATATATCATGTAAGGGTACAAATCCCCAATGATGAATGTTATCCTATTGTATACCTTAAATGTACCCATAAACTTAATGAATTAAAAAATGTTTTAAATGTTCAGCATCCATACCAGGAAAATGGAAGTAATATCTATATTCTGCCTCATTAGCCTATCGTTAAAGTTTAAATTAGTAGAGTATTTCAAGTGTCTGAGAAGAAAATTTCTGTAAGATCACTTAGGGATGATATGGAGTGGCAGGTGCTGTGTTAGTGGTGGTTTTCATTCTATTTCTGGCCACTTCATTGCTTCCAGACCCTTTGCAGTCCTCTTCACAAGTAGAGATGATATTGATTTGAGGTTTAATTCCTACTGTAATTCATGGTTTTATAGGAGCACTTAGTGATATGATAAAAATGTAAATACCAAGGGGAAGTGAGCATCAACAGAGATAGGAAAAAGAGATCTTTTGTGTGTGTATGGATTCATAAGTAATTCCAAACCATTGAGTTGTCTTTAAATTAAGATTGGCCAGGGGTAAATTTGGTACTTTGGGGTCCTAAAAGTTATAAAATTTAGAAAGAATATTCTTTAAGGAAAAAAATACAAGTGAATGAACAGAAAATTCTAAGAAGAGTCTTGGGAAGTATCAATGAAATTGAAAAACACTAAAGATAATACTTCATCAGTTTCCCAGGGAGTCTTCCTGTGAAACTGACATTGTAATATGACTTATATTCATCAACTAACAATGCTTATTAATTAACTGATGTTTATCAGACTAGCAGATTTTTGCAAATTGAATCATTTTAACCTAATGATTTAAAACTATTTCCTCTATGCACTCTTAGCAAAGGAAGAACCTGAAAACAACAACAGCAAATAGCTTTAGAAATAAAGCAATGGGCATAAATTCCATGTTATTAATTTACTAAATTGTTATAAATTTGAAAAGGCTGGGATATTTAAGCATAGGGACTATATCTCACCCCCGAATAGTAGTATCTATAGATTTTTTGAAAAAGATTTAAAAAAATTTATTATAGTAAAAGACATATTGCCACTAATTTCTCTCAAAATACTCCTCCCTTTACCCATACTTATCCTGAAGTTCTGGAACTCCTCTTTCATGAGTGCCTTTATGAGGTGTGATTAAAAATATGGTGAATGCTGCTACTGAGTAACATCCAACAGAAAGCCAGGCTCATAAAACCATTACTGCATGTCTTTATCCACCTTATTCACCAGATTTGGCACTGTGCATCTTCTGGCTCTTCCTTGAAGTCAAAATGCCCATAAAAGGTAAATATTTTGAATCCATTCAGGACACCAAAGCAGCCACAAGAGTACAAATGACACAAATGAAGTCTTCCAGAACTGCTTCAGAAAGTGGCAAAAATGATGGGATAAGTGTGTTTGAAAAAATTTAAACATTAACTGTGTGGTAGCATATACCTCTAATCCCAGTACTTGGGAAGCTGAGGCAGGAGAATTTTTGCAAATTCAAGCCCAGCCTAGGCTACATAGTGAATTCAAGGCCAGTCTTAACTACATAGACCCTGTCTCAAAAAATAAAATAAACATTCACTGGATATTTTGATTACTCCTTGTGTATATACACACATATCTATCTATATATTTCCATATGCACAGACACAATGTGTATCATATAAGTGCTTTCTAATGCACTGTAATCTAGTGATTAAAAGTCTAGGCTTTTGTCTGGGGTCTAATAACAGTTAATTGAATCCTACCACTGCCATCTGCTAGCTCTATGGCTTATTCCTTTTCTCTGTGCCTCTGTTTTCTCACCTAAAAATGAGACAATACATAGTTGTTAGATTAAATCAGATAATGCACAAAGTTCTCAGCACAATGGGCAGGAAGTTTATTATATATGTCATCTATGACTATCACACCCTTACACTCTACCTTCATTGGGTCAATAAACAAAGATAAACCTTCCTTTCACTTTAATCATTTTAGCACCTTGCCTTCCAACCAAAGTAATTCTTTGTTTTTTCCTTTATTTTTCCCTACAAGTTTGTGCCTCCAGATCTTTAAGAAGCATGAAGTAGAAACAGCCAGACAGCTTGGGCTTTGGAGTCCAGCCACTCATGTGTGGCAGTGATCAGCCTGGGGACATCAGAATCTTTCTAAACTTGCTTCCTCATAGCTGATATGTGATAAGACCTGTCTGCCTCAGAGGGTTGCCCTGAAGTTTAGATATTATCAGGAAAGTTCCTGGGTCGAAGTATGATTGTATGTATGCACAAATCTTTTTTCTTTTCTTTTTTTTGGTAGTGGGGATCGAACTCGGGACCTCACGCTTGCAAGGCAAGCACAGGAACCACTGAGCTAAATCCCCAGCCCCACAGATCTATGTATTTATCTCTTTCTATATATTTTTTAAAACTTCAATATCCAGCTCTCTTGCTCTACATGTTAAAATTGTCCATATTATACCATCCCCCACTGAAACAGTAATCATTTATAAAGCTTTCTGGCTTTTCTTTTTTAAGCCTCAACTGACCTTTTCTTTTCCGGCAGTTTCTTTAAGTCTTTTAGTAACTTTCTATTTCATTCTTTTTTATATATTAGACTGTTAGGTCCTTAAGACCTGAAGCCAGGTCTAATTTTTTTTACATATTACAGTGTGCTCCTATAATAAGCATATACTAGTGGATGTATCTGTATTTCTGCATATGGTAATGAAAAATATTTAACAAGCATATGTTTTTAAAATCTTATTACCAACCAAGATATATCATGTAAAGGTATAAATTCCCAATGATGAATGTCATCATATTGTATACTTAAAATGTACCAGTAAACTTAGTGAATAAAAAAAAATCTTATTACCACCATGCCTTACTCTAGAGATTTTGACGTTAATGTAAGTTTTTCTTTGTGATGTATATTTTTCTCTCTGTACATAGAGCACCAATCCTAATACATACATACCTACATGTATGTATATTGCAAAGTTGATTAAGATGTTCCCTTGTTACACTTCCCTTAAAATATCTTGTTATTTTTCCAGGAAAAAATTGTAATCACTGTTATTTATCTATTATAAATGAAAATATTAAACTCTTAAAATCAGAACCCTATTAAGTTTCTCTCTTGGCTAGTCACCATTCATACCTTTACTTTGACTAATGCCAACATTCTTTTGAAGCCCTTTGTTAGTGCAACATTTCTTCATCTAATTACCAAGAGTAATTCTTTTCTTTGCTTTTTTTTCTTTCAGATTGAATGAGCTTGACATTGGATAACACTCTCCATGTCATTTATGCAAACAGACCATCAATATTGCCTATGTGGTTATCTGCATCAGATGATTAAAGGATTTCAAATAGAAATGGGGCATTTAGTTAAAATTAATAAATAAAGAAGCAAAATTATGGAATTTATTGAAAATAAATCTGACTTTGAGTATCTTTAAGATAAGTGCCCATTTTGCATTTGTGTTCTTTACTTGAAACCATCAGTATTTCTTTTATTTTAAAATATTAGCCTTGTACGTAGCTTTTACTTACCAAAAAAGAAAGTGAATATCTTTTCCAATCTCTAGCATGCAAAGCCTTTAATGTAAGGCATTCTTTAAGGAAGATGAAATATTAGCCTAATAACAGCTGATGTTTCAAGTATGTGGTTAGGTGTGTTGGCAAGAATGCTTCTTCATAAGAAAATTATTTTGATGATCAGAATAATAATGTCAAAGGGCTCTGGCAAATGATACTCTTAAAAATGAAATATTATGCAAACTTTCAATTACATATATAATTTCAAGAAGCCATAAAAATGTCTTATGGTGAATAATAAAGTAAATGTGTATTTATAGTCATGGTCATGCATATATTCCTAACATATCTGGAGATGAATATCTTGAAAATAATTTCTACAACATTTTTATGCTTTGTTTTTCTAATTCAGTTGCACAGTCAAAATCCTGGCTGTTTCACTTTATTGCTTCTTTTCTCTTGCTACCTCTTCTAACTCTCTTCAGCTTTGAAACAATTTAATGCATTTTCAAGTTCTTTTGCTTCCATATTTCAAGACAATTTAGTTTTCCCTATCTCCCTGCTGGCACCTCAGTTCCGCCAGCACTCTCAGCTTGTGGTGCAGATTCTGCACAACTGTGCAGTGGATCCTGCCTTCCTGCTACTGCTCCACTCCACTCTAACCGTCATGTAGCAGATGATTAGAAAGAGAGGCTACTCTTTCCCCTCACAATAACCCAGAATTCTCAGCTCTGTTCCCTCAGCTCTAGCTCTCGTTCCCCGGTCACACAGAGCTTTGGGTTACTGAGCTATTTTCCAAACCCTACTCTTCTGCCTCACCTCTAAGCCCCTGCACTGTCACTGAGGAGTTTTCCCTTACTGTGCTTCAGGTTACAGTTGTGACACCACCTGGTCTTCCTGGAGGGCTTCTTGAAACTTCAAGTTTCTGCCAAAGGAATATCTGAGAACACCATCACAGGACCCAGGGTAGCCATCTCCTGAAGCATCAGTCACATTGATGTAATTTCCTAGTACAGCATAGTAGTCATTTTCCTGCTACTGAAATAAAATTCCTGACATCCAAAACTTAAAAGAGAAGAGGTTTATTCTAGCTCATGGCTTTCAGAAGATTCAGCCCACAGTTGGTTGGCTCCAAGGGAGAACAACATAACGGAAGGGTGTGGTGGCCAGAAAGAAGAGAGAGAAGGGAGGAGCCAGGGAGGGAGAGATATCATCTAAAGTCACATCCCTAGTGACATATTTCTAACCCAGGCTATACCTTCTAAACTAACAGAATGTTTAGCTATGAACTCATCAATGGATCGATCCACTGATGAGTATAGCATAAGATCACCTTTTAAAACTTCACCTCTGAACAAATGAGATTTTGGGGGGACATTTTACATCCAAACCATCACATACAGTCATTCCTCCAGGATGCACGGTGGATGGATTCCAGGACCTTTGTGGATACCAAAATCTACAGATTCCTCAAAGTTCCTTATGTAAAGTGGTGAACTATTTCATAGTATAACCTGTGTACATTCTCCCATATACTTTAAATTCTCTAGACTACTTGTAATACATAATACAATGCAAATACTATGAAAATAGTCATCAAACTGTAAAAGTCTGTACTGTCCAGTAAACACACACTAGAAACACTTGATGTGGTTGTAAGTAGATCTCTTGACTATAGAGGGCCAACTGAAGAAATCCAAAGGAAGCACTCCAACTTAAGTTCAGGTGCTTTTTTAGTGTCTTGTATGTAATAAGTACAAAATAAGTGTTTATTGAGTGAATGGAGGGAGCAGGGACAGAAAGAACATAAAACACAAAACATAAAAAAAAAAATGAAACACAAAGGAATAGCCACAAAGTCTACTTAGCAATCTAAGTGTAATCAATATAATGTTGAGTGTCAACAGTATGAGAAAATCTAGATTCAATACAACAGACAATCAGTAAAAACCCTTAACACTGCTTTGGTATCATAGTTTTGTTCTGCTGGAAAGCAAAGACTTTGGAACTAAGATAATGTAAGTCAGATACACTGCATATTTACTATGGATAATTAGCACCAAAAAGTCTCATTGGAAAAGAGCAATAGCCAGTGCAGGATGATAGGCTTTAGGCTTAGGCCTCTGCTTATCACGTACATGCAGACACATTATCTGTTGGCAATTTGAAGTCAAGATTTATTATAGCAAAAAAACCAAAAAATGAAAAACAAAACAACTAACCATCAGAACTATCAAGATTAAATTCTTTCTCTGTCTCAGTACATACTGCTGTGTTTTGGGACGTTATTATCTATCTATGACTATACATATATTTAAAACTTCTGAGAACAATTTAAAATTTATATGTTAGTGGCCAAGATCCAATCATTTGAAAAATTTTTAAACTTATAAATTCATTTTTAAAGTGTTTTTTATATAAATTCACTTTTAAACAGTGAATGTGGCCTTTTTCAGTGGCCAAAGTCAACATATCTTGGCATGTGAATAAACCCTGCCTGTCCCTCCTCCAAGTCAGTCTTCCCTATCCTCTGTGCGCCGTTGCTCTACCAGCCCTGGGATTTCTCCCTTCACCAAATCTTCTTATATTCCTAGTATAAGCTAGATAATATAACTAATTCTGAATTAAATCACTGACAAGTAGAAATGAAAAACATGTTATTTTCTTTTGCCACTGAATTTTTTATTTCATGACAACTGTAAAATTCCAAATCTTCTAGTACAATGATAACTCAGCTGTCACACAGAAAGTATCTCATGAGAATCCCTTTCCTTACAACCTTATTTTTTTCCCAGTTCTCAGAATTACTCCTAGGTCCCACCAACCACACACACACACACACACACACACACACGTGCACACACACACAACCTTAGTAATGTATAATGATTGACCATTTTGCTTGCTTACCTGCCTTGTTCTAAGAAGGCTTTCCTAATTTATCTATCTTAATTTGCATCAGTTTTCCATGTTGGCTACCTCAAAGTATGTTTTATTTTATATATTTTGTGTATAAAATTAAAAGTTTCACATTTTTCTTTAATAGGTTGAATCAATTCTCTAAATGTGGTATATATAAAACTTATCTGATGTGCTTGCTAAAATAGGTACTCCTGGGCTGTACAACAAAAGAGGAAAAGAACGGGACATCTAAGAAGTACTCCCAGTGGTGCTGATGCTGAGGTCTTTTGATGTTACCTTAGGGAAATGCTGGCAAAGTGGAACAAGTTTCCACAAGAGAGGAGATCTGTGTTCTAGACTCAACTCTGACCTGCAACAAATTCCTTAGCCTCTGTGAGCCTCCATTCCCTCATTTGCAAGATGATAGCTTTGAACTAGATGTTTCCTAGTTCCGTTTGTGTAGTCATCTTCTTAAGAGCATGTAGTCTAGCAATGAGCCAAAAGTGGACCTTCATCCTGTCCCTTTGACATAGGTTTCTTACTGCATATGGTTTTTAATCTCTGCAGTTATTTGAATTCATTCCAACTGATTGTCTCACTTTGTAGACTTGACCACAATTAAGGTAAGTCAAGGATAGAAAAAGTTTGTCAATCTAGAAAGATGTTATTTCCTAAAGAGTAAGACTTTACATAATTATATATTCTGATTCTTTTAAAAAGAACAATTTCTTATTCAAGAAAAATGACCAAAATTAGTTAAGAAAATGAATTTTGATATTACATTGCAGTGACCAAATTAATAATTTGCAGAATTCTCACATCTTTAACATAAAGGGAATTTCCAAATAATTTTGTAAAAACAGTACTGATATGGCCAGCTTTTGTACTTCAGAAAAATAGTCAAAATATACTATCAACTAAATTTTTCCCAAGATGAGTGTAACCAAACCTAATCAATTTCATCCACTACAAAGTCTATTGCACTTTTATAAAGGTTCTGAAAAGAGTTGTTTTAAAATATAACACAATAATTATACTCTATTACAGACTTCAGGCTAGAAGTATGGTCTAGAATTAAAATTACCTTAGCAAGATAGAAAGTTTTCAAAAATAAATTCTGTCTAGAATTGCTAGACACAAACCACTGGAGTTAAGAAAGAAAAGTCTAAGTGAGGGCAGTCTTACTGTCTGAATATAATAAAGTTCAGTGGAATGATAACAAAATATTGGTTTTGGATTATAATTTTGTGTGTTTCATGTGGTATTTCACTGTCCTGTGAGAATTCTTCTGCTAGTCTCTTGAGAAATACTCGAGGTTAATATTCAATTCATTATTTTATTTTATTATTTTGGTACCAGGGATCGAACTAGGGTCCTTGCGCTTATGCAGCAGTTGGCAAAACCACTGAGTTAAATCCCCAGCCCCTCAATTCATTATTTAAAAAAATACACCCTACTAATATCTTCTTGCACAGTTCAATTTTTAGTCATTGACAAAGTTGAATGTCAAAAAGCAATAGGATTTGGAATTCCCACAAAGACAAAAATTTCTTTTGGTACTCATATTTAAATAGTCATAACTCATACACCAGATTAAACAACTTTCTAGTTTCTATATGCATCTAGAACATCACCATTGTTGACAAAGAATCCATCTTTAAGCACATATATATATATATACATATATATACACATACACACACACAGATACACACACATGAAATACAGGAAAAAAGAGAAAGAGGAATACTTTCTTCATGACTGACACAAGCTGGGCAATTCTCATACATTATCTCACAATGACTTTATGGAGCTTATTCCCAGCACCAAGATACACGATTTGTATAATCAATTCCAAACTTCACAAGGAAATTTAAATCTAAGGAATTTATTTTGAATAGCAACAAATAGAATGTCAATTGCTATTTTTGTGAAAATCACTGAACACTATTTCTCAGACACTACAGTTTGCCTCAAGATCCAGCTTGTTGATCTCAAGGGCAACATTTCAAGAAGTAAATGAACTAGATTTTAAATTGAATAAGACTTTGACCTTATTGATGCTTGGCAATCTTGCCCTCAGTGGGCATCTCAATGCATGTAGTCTTGTTGTGTCAGTGTGGGAGCTTATAAAAATTTCAGATCTCAGGTACCACCAAGACCTGCTGAATGAAGAATGCAGCCTCTGGTGTTGGGACAGTGACCTGCATTCAAAATAAGTGGTTCATGTCACTTATTCAAATAACAGTTTGAAAACCACTTATCTAAATCAAAAAGGGAGGGGAGAAATCTAAAGTCAGAAGGAGATATATGTTTAACTAATAATCCAAACCATAGCATGTATGAAGTTTTGTCTAGAAGCAGAAATTTTCAGACAAGTTTTCTGGAGTCATCTGGATTTTCAGATGTATTCTCAGGCAGTATACACATTTGAATAAAATTTCAATTAAATAATTTCAGTCCATAAAAGGATATAATTAAAATATCATGTGCAAATAAATGGTCTTTAAAAACTTTTGATTGAAGATAGACCACTGTAGAGCTACTTGTAGGTTAGGAATACAGCACCTCCTGCCATTCCTGGTCTTATAGTTGAATATATAATGATATGTCCTAGACTGGAACAATTATACTTCAGTAAACCTATATATCTGCTAATACAAAATTCATGAAGGAGATAGATTATTATAATTTCTTTGCACCTCACTCAGTTAAACGCCTGATGACTTTAGGCACATTTACTCAACATAGGTCTTCAGTATGGTTGAGATAAAAGGCTGAATATTAATGATCTATCAGAGAAAATGCCATCAACTAGAAAAATAATACAAGCCACATATGCAATTTTTAATGTTCTAGTAGCCACAGAAAAGAAGAGGAAACATGAAAAAATAACTAAAACAAAAAAGAGAAAAAGTGAAATTAACTTAATAATATATTTCATTTAAACTAAGCTCCCTAATATGTTATTATTTCAGCATTAAATAATGATGAGATATTTTACTATGTTTTGTATTAAATCTTTGAAATTTGGGGTATATTTTATACTTACAACAATTCTCACTTGGGATTGGATGCATTTCAAGTACTCAGTAATCACATTTAGATGGTAGAGTAATAGTTTAAACTTTTCCATGAAATAGTAGGTGATTTTTTGTCATATTTTTCATAAGCTCGCTGTAAGTTTTAAGTAGTCTTGAATCAACTTTTTAATTTACTATTTTAAAAATACCTGTAACAGAACTCTTATATTACAAATAAGTCACCGTTTGGAACTAGAAAATTAGAAAGAAAATTTGATAATGGATTGAAAAGAGCATAAAGGTGAAACAAAGACGATATACTGGTACCAATGGATTATTTCACCATTGTTCACCACAACTAGCAGTGAGCAAAATGAAAGCAACATGCAGAAGAATCTTCTAGAAAGCCATTTGAAAAATTGCATTGAGTGTTATTAGTTATAGGATTGACTTTTGGGGGTGGGCAGTGCTGGGGATCAAATCTAGGGCATTTTAGCACAACACCAGGCAACAATTCACTTTTTAGAGTGACAAAAAGCACCAAAATCCTACTACTTTAGGCTATGAAATTTTTGCACAGTAGCTCTATTCTTTGTGCCAAGTTTGCTATTTTAAAACAAAATGTAGTGAGTATAAAAATAGGGCTCTCAGGTTAATCTGGCATATAGGCTATAGAAAACCTGAAGCAATAAAAATGTATTATAGTGTTTGCGAGGAAGAAACATATTTTTTTTCCAGAAAAAGCTCATTAAACTGCAAACTAACAAGTACTTTAGATGAGTAGGCTTATTGAAAAAACAATTAGAACCATGTTGTAATAAACTAGAGAAAAAATCTAAGAACATGAGTTCAGCAGTAGTGATAAATTAGCTCAAAGACTAAATTCATATGTAATCTTACAAAGTCAGTGTTTTGAGAGAGTTACAACTGATGATTTTCCTTCTTTGTTCAGTAGGTTTGTGCAGAAAAATATGAGGAAAATATATTAATCATTTGTCACACAGTAGGAATAATTAGGCTGGTTTTGATTGGGTTTAATACACACCACCCAAAATATGGCCTCTTGGTATTTAAGAAAATAGCAGAAGCAGGAAAATCTCTCTGACCTTCCTCTCACCCTCCCTGAAGGATTTCTGACCTTTCCCGGAAGTAGATTGTAATACTGTCATTCATCAGGTGCCTTCCCTAGATCCAAGGAAAGGAGCCAAAGACACAGACCAGAGAAGAATCTGGGCCAACAGGCCTAGCTAACTCACCCCAGTTCAGTATCATTTGATCATACCCTTCTGTCCTATGATTATGCTCTCCATGATGGTCCACTCTGCCTCAAATCTACCGCAGAAAACTCACAGCTTGACCTGATTCTTGTGGTCTTCATTTCCTAACTAAGGCTCCTGCGTCAGGGGAATATTGTATTACATATATTTGTGTGCTTTTTCTCATGTTAATCTGTCTTTTGTTACAAAGTTCTCTGCTGTAAACCTAGTGAGGGGAGATGAAAAGATATTTCTCCTTATAATTTTAACACAAAATAAAACAAAATGTCAAAAAAAGTGAAAATAAAGTTATACAGAAGGTACAAAATGAGTGTTGGGGAAAAAATAGTAAGGTATTTCTAAAACTATTTCAGATGAATGGATAAAGAAAATATTATATTATGCACAATGAAGTACTACTGGGCCATAAAGAAGAATAAACTTGAATTATTTGTAGCAAAGTGGATGAACTTTGAGACCATAATGTTAAGTGAAATAAATCAGACATACAAGCTTAAGTACTGCCTGGCTTCTCTTATATAAGAAACCCAAAATATAAATAGAGAGCAAACGCACATGTACCAACTTCTCACAAGGAATGTAATCATTATGTAATGCAAACATGTACTAATAAAAAATAAAAACTGGGAAAAAAAGCTATTTCAAGAAAGCTATTTAGATGGGAGATGAGAATATAAGCTGCTAAGAAGGCATTCTAAGGCAATGCTTTAAGATCATTCTAATTAAAAGTGTTATTAAATCATTGTCTTTAAATTGCAGAGGGTTTTATTGTTTGTCTTTAGTAATTTTAATAATATGTATACTGTTACAAAATTTACTTTTTTCCTACTGAAGTCTCTTGGGGGTTCTGTGGCAAGGTACTGGTAAAAATTCATTTTTGTTGAATTTCTTCCAGTGGAATTACTCTTAAGTTGGTTCCACTGGTTTGCATACCTCACTGGTTTTTTATCATAAACCAAACAAGCTCAGTTTGGCAAGATTGCATTATAGCCATGCTTAACACTGTAGATAGTGTCACTGATGAAATAAATTCGACTGAAAACTGGAAGAAGTGAGTGAGGCAAAGTAACATATCACTTATTGGATAATTTGAGGTGTTTGTAAGGACATTGAAACAGCTTACAGTGTTAGAAGACAACAATCTCTTGTGGACACTGAAGATCTAAATGGCCTGAAGATCCCGTAACTGACTCTTTTTAACTTTAATTCTTGGCATTTAGGAAACATACTATTTATTAAATATTTTAATGATTTATTTTTAAAACAAGACTTTCTCTTTTCCACTTGTTTCAGTTTAAATAATATCCTGAGCTTATTATACAGATTATTAAAATATTTACCATTTATGCAAGCTACTTATTATATGAAATAGGATTTTCCTCATCTTACAGAAAGAGAAAGAAATCCAAATTACAGAGAAACATTGTGAGCTGAATTTGATATTAAACTACAAATATCATTTATCATCCAGACTTCAAATTTTTGTGTTATTAAAACAGCCTCTATTTTTTGTTGATGTGTTAAAAACCAACCTATCCCCTCAATCTAATAGTTTTTACTGTATTGCAAGTGTTTAATAAATTTTCCTGTGTTTCTCGTGGAATGACTTTATAAGTAAATGCTATTAGAAACTATCTTCATATTACTCCAATATTTGGGTCCTGTTATTTGTTGGAAAATTTGTATAATATTCTGCCACGCAAAAAGCTTGAAATCCATCATTCTAAGCAAACCTAATATGGCAGGATAATTCCTGAGGTTCTGCTGTCCAAAGATCTAAATTTGATTCCAGGCTGTCACAAGGTGGTGTCACGTGGTGTGACTTTGGACAAGTCATCCTGCCACCTGGGTTCTCAGACTGCTTATCTTTGAGCAGGGCTGTCTATACCATGTTAGAGCCCTGAGGGTTGACTCACTGTGCCTTCTCTTCACATTCTTTCTCTGTTCCACCTCCATCAATGCCCCACAGAATACAGGGCTCCCCTCCACTAGGTTTTTTCACACATTGTTCCCTCCCCCTGGAACATTCCTTTATTCTTCTTTTATCTTTTTTACTTCACTTGCACTATTGCTTAAATTTTTGACTTATTCATGGTTCCTTGAAGCAAACGTTCCTTCAGTCCTTTTAGAATGGATCTTGAGTTATTGGTTATTACCACTTAGCCACTTTCCTGTCACTGGGTCAAAACAGGCGAACCCTACAACTTAAAGGAGGAGAGGTTTATTTGGCTCAGTTCCCAGTGGGTTCAGTCCAAAGTTGGCTGGCTCCAAGGCAGAAATGCGTGGTGGAAGAGCATGGCTGAGAAAAGAGCCAGGAAAAAGAGAGAGGGAAGGGAAGAGCCAGAGGTGAGGATACACACACCCTCTTAGGTCATGCACCCCACCCCTGGGTCTGTCTCCAACCAGGCTCCATCTTCTAACACCTGTGAATCCATGGTCCCCATGATCCAATACTTTCCACACATTTGAGACCTTAGGGGAACATTTTAGATCCAAACCATAACAGCACCACTATAATTTTGCATTTTTTTTGGTAGTTCATTGACTAACCTCTCTCTAAGACTGCGAACTGTATGAGGCTAGGAAACTTGTTTATTGCAACAATTACTGGGTGACCCTAGGAAAGTTCTTTGATTATTAAGGATATTAATTTGCTGTCTATTTTGTATCTATCAAGTTTATCACTTACATTTTAATTTTATAAAATTTCTTCTGTTGTCAAATCTGACATTTGTTCTTTCATCCATGACTTTTATATATATATATCCTATTTTATACATATATATCAACATTTTCTTCTATTTTCTATATTCCTAACTAAAATAGATATTATATAATCTACTTTTCTTGTATTTTTCTGAGGTTAAAATAACATATTTTTTCTAAATTGCCACTTTTCCTGATGCCATTTTCCATTGTGAAGCTTTATCAGTACATATGATTCCATATATAATAAAATTATTTAACATCCATTTCATGTACTTTCAAATACCCTACCAAATGTGATGTTTATCCAGAGACTTCCACATATCTCATAGATTAATTTTGGCCATTTGACTCAGTTTTTATGAAGTTCCATTGCATTTGTGTCACCCCCAGGCATGGCAAGCATCTTGTTGGTGGCTCTGGCACCTAGTGCAGAGTTTGGCACAAGGCAGGCATTCAACATATGCTTGTGGAATTGCATGAACCTCTTTTCATGAGAAATATTGTATTCTATTTTATGAAACAGAAGAAAGAATGCAAAGCAGATGACCTGGACTATGTTGGCTACTTATTTCTTTTTATTTTTTCTTCTTTTTTAAAAAAAATAAACACCAATAAAACAGGATTGATATCTCTTGAAAGTTCTAATAAAGCTAGGAGATTTTCCAGAAGGTGGTTACCTCCCTTTATTAAAAGCATCTGTGCCATGGTTGCTGGCAGAAACCCAAACACCCTGAAGTGGTTGGCTCTGGGAAATCACAGAGAGATAGAACACAGCCAAATTCTAAGATGGAACAAATTGTAAAATCATACTGCATCTTAATTTGATGACCAACAGGGAAAGTCTTTCTGCCTCATCAAATCTTATAAAGGAAGGTATTTATGATGTTCTTGTGGGCTTAATAGGTAACAAGAGAAATGTGTAATAATGCTATTACGAAGACCTGACATAGACTCTGTTTCTTAAGATAGTTTGTAATTAATTTTACTACTTTCATTTTCTTTGCATGAGATTGATCTTGTGTTCATTGTTTTATAGCAGACATCCATTTTCAGTTAAACATTCCTAAAGCAGAAAATATTCCACGGAATATTATCTCAGTGAATATTCACAGTAATGAAGCTACTACCTAAAAATTATGAAAGATCCCCTATAATTCCTCTCCAATATGGTGAACAATTAGTTAATGCTAGGTCATCTGCATAGTAGGGTGGTGGAGGACATTGAAAATCACAAATAAATCCACACCAATTTTTGCTTTGGAATGGTTCCTGTACTTACATAGGAATAAAAGAATGACTCATCCCTTTGGGAATTCACAGTACATCAAACCAAATTAGGAAGCCAGGCAGCTGTGACCTGGTTTTTGTAAGGGCCAAGAAATCTACAGAATTTCACTTCTGAACCTTGCTACCCCAAATTATTCCTTGGCTCCCCTGCCATTTGGGACACAGGTGCACCTTGCTGACTTGTATAAAACACCACTCTGGGCTTGTGTTTTCTCTTACATTATCCAGAACAGTAGGAAATAGACCTGAGAGATCTTGAGACTGCCAGTCTGCACGAAACTAAAAGGAAACAAGAGTTGGAATGTCCAATCCTTGTCAGTAAAAATTTACAAGCAAGATTTACCTTATTCAAAATGTAGTGAATAAATAACCCTTATGAATTTAATTTTAGGAGAGAGAAAGCTCTAAAC
Organism: Heterocephalus glaber; assembly: GCF_000247695.1. The sequence goes on from NW_004624886.1 coordinate 1,757,195, forward strand.
TGGTTTTCTATCTCACGCAGGAAATTTTATTTCTGATGGTTTTGGGATGCTTTGGGGAAAGGTAAAAGAGAGAGAGGACTACTGAAACAGAGACAGGGATGTGAGTATAAGGAAGATGTGAAGCTATTTATTTTTAGTAGTAGAAAGGGATACGCAGAAAAAGTTAGAAAAATATTCCAGTCATACCTATTTGGGTGCAATAATATCCCTCCAAATTCTAAAACATTGTTAATCTACCCAATAAATATGGTTTTACAGAATCTGGTTTAGTTTTCTTTGAAGATGTTACAATAAAATTGTGATGTTTTTCCTATTTATTCATTTTCATTGTCAAATTAGCCTTGTTAATTGAAGAAAATGAAAGTCCTTTTTTTGAACAACAATTATGTAAGTAACTTTTCCTTGAAAAACTAAAAAACCCCACAAAACCTCCAGAACACCCAGATGGTGGGATGCATTCTACTATAAACATTTTGATACAGAAGGACAAATGATGGAAACAGCTTAATAAGGAGGGAATTTTATGTGTTCATTTCTGTAAAAACTCCAGCACTTTAATTCCTAGTTTGGTGGTAAGCAATATTCTCATGGCTATTGTTTAGGATAAAGCTTGAAAAACTACCTGTTGGGTTTTATCATTGTTATTGGTGGTTCTGGAGGGGATTTTTACTACCACTCTTGCACCATGCAGCCTCCTGAATACTCACTCATTCATCTAAGGAAAAGTATTCAAGTCAAAATAATCCTCTTGCACCATGCAGCCTCCTGAATACTCACTCATTCATCTAAGGAAAAGTATTCAAGTCAAAATAATCCTCTTGCACCATGCAGCCTCTTGAATACTCACTCATTCATCTAAGGAAAAGTATTCAAGTCAAAATAATCCAGGCCATCTGCAATCTGCCACAGTGTGAGGGTGAACATTCAAACAGAAGACAAGAGGAGGTAAGACAGAAACAGCATATTTTCCAAGAAACACCAATTGTTTCCTGATTTTCTACTCACAGAAGTAGAACTAAATCAAAATAATGTCTTCCACACTCAACTAACTTTAATACGTATCCTGGGCACCTGGTCACTCCCCACTTCTTTCTGTCTTACCCGCTGTTATCTTTCAAACAAAGCATGAACATGGATAAGGCACTTTCCTAGCACCTCCTGGGAGAAAAAGAATTCACCAGTGGCAACTCCAACACCGCATTGTTTATCAGAACACAAAGTTCGGTTGGAATCCCACAGTGACATCATCCCCAGTACTTGCTGATGAAGCTGGAGACATTTCCAAGAAGGTTTTGACTGGACTGGATACTCTGAACAGGAAATGGTCAACCAGCTCGCACTTCAAAGACCTTTCTTTACTAGGCCGTGTTTAGCTCTTTCTTTTTTTTTTTTTTTCTTTCATTAAGTTTATTGGTACATTTTACGTATAAAATACAGTTACATTCATCATTGGGATTTTGTACCTTTACATGATGTATCTTAATTCTTATTTTTTCCCCATTTCCCTGCCCTCCCTTGTCCCTCTTTACAGAGGGTCTCTACCCTTCCCTATTTACCCTTCCCTCTACCCTTCCCTATTTACAGAGACTTTGTTTCCATTTTTTCCTTTTCTCATATTTTTTCTTTCCCCTTCTTTCCTTTCCCCTACCCTTCCCACTTCCCCAACTCTTTTAGACCTTTTCTTTCTATTTCACATTATCAATTATACCATTTGAACTAAATTTACACTTTTAGTTTTTCACACCAGAGAAACTATTTGGTATTTACAGGTGTGTCCTATTTATTTCACTTGAGAGTATGGCCTCAATGTGCATCCATTTAGCTATAAATGATTCTAGTTTCTCATTCTTTATCGCTGAGTAGTACTCCATTTTATAGAAAAACCATATCTCCTTTATCTAGTCTCCAGGTGATGGGCATTTGGGCTATTTCCAAGTTTTAGCTATTACAAACTGTGACGCTATAAACATGGGTGCACATATATCACTGTGGTATGATTCTTTTAATTCTTTTGGAAAGATAAGAATGGAAAGTAGCCTAAATCACAAACACAGGCTAAATCAGTACTTCAAAGGATTCCAGAAGAATTTCATATGCTGTGGTTATTTTTCTATGGGTTGATAAGTTAACTATAATTACTGATATTTAGGTTATTACTCTTTTTCTGAAACATCATTAGACTACTGGAGCCTTGCTATAGGGATGGAAAAAAATGGAAAAAAAGTTGGAAGAGCCTACTATATGGATAACACAAAAATAATCCTGGAGTGGGATTGGTCTTTCAGGAGGAGGTGGAGTTGCAAATGATTTGAAAAGAAAATTATGCACATTTGGGAGTTAAAAACTAATAGAAATGCACTGCCAACCTATTAAACTCTTGCTTGTCAAGGAAACCTTTGTATGGCACTAAAATTATTCCTATGAAATTATGTAATGTAGAAAGTTGATCAAGGTGAGATTAGCAAAGTCTCATCAACATTTAAAAGATCTGAACATTTTCATATTAGGAAAATGGAGACAAGAATATGTACAGCCTCCAGAGTAAGACCCTAAAATTTAGTTGCCTTATCTATAAAATGGGGATCACAAGATTTACTGTAAAGTTCTGTTGTGGGAACTGAGTGAGTAAACTAATCTTAAAGGGTTTTATAAACAATAGTGATAATAATGACAATCGGTAAGATTTATTTGGTGCTTACAACACTGATCTAGGCACCATTCTATCCTGTGGCAACTTCTTCAATTCTCACAACTGTTATGTGAAGCAAGCACTATCCTAAGAATCACTGAGCATACAAAGTGAAGCATGGAAAGGTTGCACAATTGACTCAAGGTCATTCAGTTAATAATTGCAGAGTTAGATTTAAACTCTCCTATTTCTACAGATGTGTCTGGATATAAAGTACATATTAAAATATTAGGAGAACCAAAACATTGTGTGTTTTGCTGAGATACTTTCTTTGTAATGAATACAACACAATGGGGCTTATGGGACTCAGGTAATCGCAGCAGGGCTGAGGGATATCTACTGTGATGTTGAGAAAAGCAAATCTGTATGTGTTAGAAGGGAGCAATAGAATAACTCATAGCAAGGACATGATTATCTGATTGCATAAACTACATAATTTTTAGAAACATTTTATTATATATATTTTTTTCTTAGTAACATTCATAAAAATATAAATGGATGCAGTTATAGACATAATACCTGGAAGACTGGATCCTTAGGTGAACCACTTAAAAGGCCCTCTGTTAGGTCAAAATGTACAAAGTGTTTATTACCAGAGGTACTTATTTTTCAATTGAAATTGAAGACTTATAAAGGAGGCTTTTAGTAGCACAAGTGGAAAGATTGGCCTGGATTGTTCTCCTCCCATATAATAGCCAGAGGAGTTATTTTATTTTGAGAAGACATTTGTGATTCTTTCCACAAGCTGAGCACACATTTATCCTGGAGAATGATTTCTAGATTCAGCTGACCTGAAAATGTGATATGCTATCTTGATACTTTCATATTTCATCCTATTAGGAATAATAATTTGGGGAGCATTTTATGAATACACAAGACAGTTAGCTTTTGAAAGTTTCTATAAAAACAGAGGAAATAAATATAAAATAATTCTCATGTGAAAACACAGAAACAGATTTAGAGAAATAATATGATTGGGAACATTTTTTTCATTGTACCATGTTAGATACAGTATTTTAAACATAGTGAGAGTCTATACTTATTCCTAGTTCAAGCATAAATGGAATGACTTAAGGTGCCATAAATGTTGTATGTCCACCTTAAACACCTTCATAGCATCTCAATAAGTTATGCCCAAGAACCATCTATTTGTGGTAAAAAAAAAATAATAATCTTGCTCTAAATAAATTGAAGTTCCAAATATTTATTAAGTCTCTTCTATAGAATGAATTCTAACATACAATTTCATCTTATCAGAGTATTTTACTTTAGCAAGATCTATGTTGTCCTTTGCAGACACTTTGTTTTGTAGTTGCACATATTCTAGGAGGGATAAAGGAAAAAAATTAGAATTCTGGTTTGAGAAATGAAACAAAAAGTGAAAAATGAATAAAATTCCGGAGCCTAATACTAGCTTTTCCCCCAGATTTATAAAATATGGGGTGGGAAGCTTCTGCTCCCAGCCACAATGAAGTAAATGGTTATGAAGAATTCATCCAGCCATAAACTATTGAAAAACTGGACAAGATATATGAAGCAAGTGCTTCAGGTGTTGGAAGATACTCAACACAGAATTGTGGTCCTTGAGAAGAAGGAATCACATAACAAAGGCTCACAGTTGCCCCAGAACTCTGCAGAGGTGCAGGAGGATGGAACCAGAGCACTGCACAGTGATCTTGCTGGGCTAAGGAGGCAGACTAGAGTCTGGGGTTGCTGGGGTGGCAAGGATTTTGCATCACACTCCCAGAGAGAAGTAGAAACTACATAAGGAAGACATTTCAGAGATCTAAACAGAGTGTCTTTTAAAACTTTGATCGAATACTAACCTGCCCATATTCAGGGCAAGACTAAAGTACAGCAGTGTAGAGCTGTTAGGGAGCTAACACTGGAATGAAGATGGAAGGGGCACATAGGGCTGGGAGTCCTGGCACTCTGGGGATGAAAGTGAGATCTCCAGATCACCACACTATACATGAGAGCCACTCTAGTCCTATAAAGTAAGTACTATGCCCAACCCACCCTAACAAAGCTTAATAACAAACTCTGAAAGGATGAGTTAATTTATATGTAAATTAACTTCCTACTAGAACAAGTTCAGCAATTGTTAAAGGAAGACAACAAAATCCAGACTCAAAAAGTAGGACCCATGACATCCAGAATACTAACATAATTTGCTAGGTGTGCAAAGGAAGCCAAAAATTTAACCTGAACTAAAAAGACGATGTAGGCAGACCTGAAATAACAGAGTTATCAGACAAAGCCTTTGAAGTAATTATTAGCAACATGCTTAAGGATTCAAAAGAAAAAGATCAAATAATGAATAAACAGATGAGGATTATTAGTGGAAAACTAGAAACTATAAAAAGGCAACAAAGGAAATTTAGAATTGAAAAGCATAATATTCTACATTAAAAAGTAACTGAGTGGGTGACATAAAAGCAGATGGAACATTAGAGAAGAAAATGTGTATGGAAATGTAGAGGATCTACAATAGCCAAAGCAATCTTGCAGAAGAAAAATGTTGAACCACTGCTTAATTTTCAGACATGCTTAAAGCTGCAATAATCATGACAGTGTATGATTACTTTACCATGTGCATACAAAAAATAATTACATATATTGTAGACTTACTGTAAAAACGAAAAACATAAAGATAAAAACAAAGTATCTTTGCAACTTTTGGGTAAATAAAGATTTCTTATACAGAATACAAAAGGAATTAACTATAAAAATTCTGATGAATTAAACCATCAAATTAAAACATTTCCTATCAATCATGTATTTATAAAATATTATACATTACATTAAATATGTAATAAAAATTATGTCAAAAATGTATTATAAATATGCCATTAGGTTACATTGCCTTACATTATACTTTTCTCTAGCCATGCACAGAGAGAAAACAATCTTGATAATATATCCAACAAAGGAACTGCATATTGCATATGTACAAACTATAATTAACTATTATGTATAAAACTATAATTAATTGTAGTTTAGCATTAAACAGATAACCCAATAAAAAGGACAAAAGGGTTGGCACACTTCACAAAGAAAGATATACAAATACACAATAGGCACCTGATTAGTCATCAGGAAGGTGCAAAAGTCAACCACAAGGAGGTATCACCACACAGTAGTTAGAATGGTTAAACATAAAAAAGAAAATAACTAAGCAAACTTTGGCAAGGATGTGGAGCAACTGAAACTCTTCTACATTGTGGGTAGAAATGCAAAATGGGAAAGCCACTTTGGAAAACAGCTTGGCAACTTCTTATAAAGATCAATATTTACCTATTCTATGACCCAGTAACTGTACTGCTAGCTATTTAGTCAAGAGAAATAAAATGGATCTTTACAAAAATACTCATACAAAAATGTTTATAGGACCTCTATTCATACTAGACAAAAACTGAGAACAACTGAAATGTCCATCTATAGAATAGATAAATTGTGGTTTAGCTATACAATAGGGAGTTACCCAGCAATACAAGGGAACTCACACCAGACTCATGCTGCAACTTGCATGACCCTCAGATCACATCATGTTGTGTGAAAGGAACCAGCCACAAAACAGTACTTTCTGTTTAATTCCATATTATTAAATTGTATAGCAGGTGAAACTAATCTGGGGTGAAAAAAATTACAGCAGTGTTTGCAGTGAGAGGAGACTAACAGGATGGAGAACTTAAGAGGATTTCTGGTGCCTGGTCATAGACTACACTTTAATGTGATGTGAGTTACATAAGGGATAGATATTTGTCAAAAGTCATCCAAATATAACACATAAGATTATTGTACTGTACTCAAATTATAACCCAACCTCCCAAAAGTTCTAGTGATGGCATTTTCAGGGAAATGAAAGTTAAAGTCAGAATGGGATACAACTACTAGATACACCTCCAAGTGTAGCTAAAATTAAAAAGATTGATGGTAGTAAGAATTGGCAATGATGTGGAGCATCTGGAAGTCTCACATATTGCTGGCAGGAATGTTACAAGGCCTTTGGAAAGCAGTTTGACAGTTCCTATAAAGGTACACATACACATACCTATGACCCAGCAGTCCTACTCACAGGTATTTACTAAAGAGAAATGAAGACGTATATACACACCAACACCTTGTATGCTGTTTATAGCCCGCAAGTTTTTTTTCTGGAATAGACAAAACCCCAAATGTCCATCAACTAGGGAATGAATAATTAAATTATATCCCTATGTTAAAATAATTATCAGCAATGCAAAAGAATGAAATGTTGATGTATGCAACATAGGGGTAAATCCTAAGTGCACTGTGCAAAGTGAAAGATACTAGTCCAAAAGCCTATTTACTGGATAATTCCATGTCTCAGACAGGCAGATCTATAGGGACAGGAAGCAGATGTGGGTGGGGAAGGGGTTGACAACAAAGGTGTACAGGGACATTTTTTGAGGGATGTTCTGATTGTGTTCTATATCCGTTTGAATGTTTGTCAAAACTCAATACATTTAAAAGGGCAAATGATAATATTTGTAAATCATATCTCAATCAATAGGTAAATAATTCAAACATCTCATTTTCCTTCGATATAGCAACTGTACACAGTCATCTCTAGGTATCCATGGGCGACTGGTTTAACGACCTCCTGTGGATATTAAAATGCACAGGTGCTCAAGTCCATTATATAAAATGAATAGTGTTATAACCTACACATATTGTCCCATACACTTGCAGTCATCTCTAGATTACTTATAATACCTAATAAAGTATAAATGCTACATAAATAGTTATTACACTGTATTATTTAGTGAATTACAGGGGAAAAGTCTGTTCATGTTCAGTACACATGCAATTCTTTTTCAAATATAGTTGGTTCAATCCTTGAATGCAGAACTATTGCAAACAAAGGGCCGACAGTGCCAACACTGCTTAGCTTATGTTACTATGAGGAGAAAGAAAATACTTAAGGCCACAGGCCATTGAAAAATCAGATAAATGCTCTGGCTTCAGCCCTGGGCCAACAAATTTTCTAAAATACACAGTATTCTACTCACTCTATATTTCTGGAAAACATATGTCAATCACCATGCCAGTGATATGGAGGTTATACTGAAAAGAAAAGTGACATGGTCATTTTCAGGTAGGAGCTTAGTCTTAGGAGGCTGATAAGCTTATTATTTTCATGAAAATAATGTCATTAAATAACATTGTATATCTGTTCTTCTATGTTAAATGGTGCCAAGAAGTTCTATTATATGTAAGCAGTACATACAGGGAACAGTTTAAAAAAACAAACAAACAAAACAAAAGTACATAACAAAAGCCAGGTGTGGTGGCACATACCCATAATCCCAGTACTCTGGGAGCCTGAGGCAAGAGGATTGCAATTTCCAGCCCAGCCTGGGAAATTTAGGAGTTTAATGACACCTTGTCTCAAAATAAACTACAAAACCAGCTGAGGGTGTAGCTCAATGTGAAGCCCCTTAGTTCAATGCCCAATGTTGTCAAAAATAAACTGGTCCGAATTTTAAAAGCAAATTGAGAAAGGAAACTTGTTTTATTTTACAAAATTTCTTCTTGAGTCAGAACACCCAATAAAATTGCAACCAGCACTAGTAGGATTTCAATGTGAGAGTCATTTCAAATGCATGACTGATGATATTAAAGGTAGGAGGAATAGGTCTTAGGCAGTAAAGGGTGGGTGCAGTCCAGTGGGTGCTGGAGAGTAAAACCTATGGATTCTGGGTGAGCTATACTTCCATTTGGAAAGAAAATAAATAAATAAGTGAGGTCAAAGGGTTTCAGGGGCCCTTTTCCTTAGCAAGTGCATGAGGTGACAACTTTTAAGGCAGTGAGCAGAGCAGTGCTGGCCTTGGACTGTGATAACCTGAGTTTCAGTCCAGGCACTTACCAGTGGTGTGGGTTTGGGAACATATCAGTGATCTGGAAACTTATTTTTTATCTAGACAATGTGTGTGAGGTGGTTGGTAGGAGGAGGAAGAGACAAATCAATAATTTATGTGAGTTTTGCAGATTAAAAAGCTAATTATATAAAGTGTTTATTACTGTATATAGTTCCTGGCACATGGAAAGTGTTCAAGTACATGTTTTTCATTATTATTCACACAGAAAAAAGTGGCATTTGGAGCCAGAAGATAGAGGTTTAAGTGTAGGGTGCCTAGGGCATTCTCACTACTAGCACTAAAAGTCCCGTGCACTGGGAAACCCTCGTCCCTGGCAAAGTGGTGGCTGAGCCCCTTTGGCCTGTCTCCACCATTGTCTGACTGCATGATCTTGGGTAGGTTTCTTAAATTTGGGCCTCAAGGCTTTTTCTGTAAAATGGAAATGATAAAAAATAGATTTCTATGTCAATGAAATGAAGTACTCCCGAAGAAGAAATCTTTGTAAACCAAAAGTTATTTTCAGATAAAAAATTATCATTATCCATTGCCCAACTATCACTGTTAAGGAGACCGACATTTCTTTACCAGCTTTTCCCATTTTCTTTTCCTTTTCTGGAACTCTTCCACTTTGCCACCCATTCTGTCAATGATCTCTCCTAAATGTTCTCTTAGTTTCTTCCTTCAATTATATTTACCCCTAATTCCCTAACTAGCATGCTAATAGGACAGTCAGAAATGTTAGGGCTGTGGGTAGCTCAGTGGTAGAATGCTGCTTAACACGCACAGGCCCTGGGTTTAATTTCCAGCACACTTTAAAAAATGCTTGTATTAGTGCCATCCAACATAAATATAATGCAAACTACAAATGCAAGGCACATACGAATTTCCAGCACCTAAGTATTCCTGGTAGTCAAAAATATTATCATTTTAACATATGATCAACATAAAATTATTCATGATTTATAGATTTAGTTTTGAAAATCTTGCAGTACATCTCAATTCAGAGCCATAGCAAGCACTCAAAACCCACAAAAGACTTGTAGCTACCATACTGAACAGCACAGATTTGAACGACTGAGTTTTCCATAGTGCCTAGCCACATCATGAACTATCCTTTGTTGTATGCGGCAAACACAGAAACACAAAGACAAAGATAACATGGTGAAAGGTCACATTCAAATATAGGCTGGGGAAACTGATATGGTAACAGTGGTGTATTCCTGGACTAATTCATGAAGATCTGTATCTTGAAGTCTTGTAGATTGTTTACATCGCATTGGTTAAAAAGTTAGTTTAAAGATAGAGAATCTATTTACTGAGTATTGAGAAAATTCTAATGTTGTCTATAGAAAAAGAAGGCTTCTCTTCTGGGGAAAGGAAATACATGACCTGTGGTGAATAAGGTCACCAAATTGGTCACTGAAGAAAGTTCACTACTTGCATGAAATCAGGGCAGTCTGGCTTATTTATATTTTTCCTTGAACAGCTGTGGGTGTGGAGATTTAATGGACCACCTAGAATTTTCCTGCCACAGCTAATTATTCATATGGATGGCTTATGACTTAATTAGAGTTCTCCCAGCCTTGTCACAAAAAGACAATGTTTAATGAGATGATGTTCACTGTAACTACTGAATCCTTTTTCATAGCTAAATGTTTTTGCGTTTTATTCTTACTTTTCAAATATTTTCCTCCTATGAAAGATTTATGTGTACAAGAGAGAACTTTGTTCCATCAATTTCATAACTACTCCCCCCAACTTTTTAAACTCCTTCTTACTCATGCTTCTGACACCGGCATATAGGTTAATCATATGGAACAGTGGTTAGATATTCTAAAACTGTGGGGCCACTCTTAAGGAAGTTTTCTTTGTGTCATGAAATAATGCCCTTGGCATGTAGAAGTAATGCAATCCAAAGAAGCTTAAAAATTACCAGAGGGGTGTCTAGGGGGAGTTGAATTGGGGTCAGGGGAAGGAATAAACAGGAGGAGCACAGAGGATTTTCATGGAGGAAAAATACACTGCATGAAACTATAAAGAAGGATTACTATAATTATACATTTACCCAAACTCATACAATGTACAGCGCCAAGAGTGAATCCTAAGGTTAACTGTGGACTTTGGCTGACACTGTACCAGTGTGGTGGGGTATTTCCATAATGAGGGGACTATACAGGTATTTTCCCCTTTTTTGTTACTATAATGAAATACCCAAATCTGTATACTTCATAAAAAAGAGGCTTATTTAGATCATGGTTCTGGGAATTCAGGGGCATGGTGCCACCATCAACTTAGCTCTGAGCAAGATGTCAGGATGGATAACATCACAATGGCAGAAGGACGTGGTTAAGGAAGAGTTCACATGGCAAGTCAGGAAGCCAGAGGGATTTGGGGCCAGACTTGCTCTCTTATAGCAATCTGCTCCTGTGAAAGCTCACTCAGGATCGCATAAGAGTGACCCTTAATACTATCAGAGGGCAGGACTCCTCAGTGACCTAAACAACTCCCAATAGTTCCCACCTCTTAAAGGTCCTCCACCACCTCTCAACATTGACACTCTGGGGACCAAGGTTCTAGCACATGGACCTTTGGTGGACAAACCACATCCAAACCATCACAGTGTATTGGAGGGGGCAGGAGGCAAATGAGAAATTTCTCTACTTTCTGCTCAATTTTGCCATGAACCTAAAACTAGTGAGTATTTAGATGTATCCACAACTGACTGTTTCCAATGTTTCTAAAGTAGTGATTATAAATTTTTCTTGTCAAAGAGTGGGTCTTAGAGATCCCAAGATTGTCCCCATACCTCATTACAAGGAATTGGTTGATAAGTTTGAGTCCCCTCATGGTACAGTGGGTCTTTTTTGGGGCTCACATTCTTTGGGCTTTGCTCTCTCCCTGAGGGTACTTATCTGTAGTCATAGATGACTGTATATTAGTCACCTCTGTATCTCAAGGTCAGACATCATTCTTAAATCTCACACTTCTCTTCCTAGTGGTTTTAAGGAACATCTTTACCTGTTCCCACAGATTCTCAAAAGCAATACACCTGGCAAACTTTTGGGTCCCAAGTAATAGGAACCTGCTGCTGCATATGTAAGCAGTAGAGAACACATTATAAGAATAACTGATAGCTTGTACAGTCTCTGAGTACAGGAGGACTATAGCTCTGAGATTTGAGTTATTCAGTCTAGTACCACTCCCAGGGTCACTTCCTCATGTTTGCTGAGGACCCCCGTGCTGCAACTGGTGACTGTGAAATGCTGTACCTTGAACTTTTGTCCTTATTACCCTTGGGTACTGTTGCTAGACATTTGAATTCCTTCCAGTTCATTTGTTTGTTTTAACTGTCTGTCATGTTAGTCTTATGAATAGTTTTATTCAGCTACATCTCTGTCCAAATCTTTTCATAAGCTGTGAAAAAAATAGGAAGCTGGGCAATTAGGAATCAATTTAACTAGTTCAATTTGGTTACCCTGATAACTATAATATGGTGATTAAAAATGCATGTGGACTCTAGTGAAATCCCATTAACCACATTTCTACAATGGCAACTGGGAAAAGCCATTAGAGCCTAAAAAGCTATTTAGAGGCCTAAAAAGAAAGGAGAAAAGCCTCATTAAACTGGATCAAACTAAGCAATATAAACATTCATGCTCTGGAAAATGCTATCAGAAAATAGGGATGACATTTATAAGTTTTGTCTATAATACCTATTCTCAGTAGATGTGATTGGGTGAGCAGAAGCTGTAAGTTTTGGTGTATAGTGGTATGGTGTAATATGGTGAATATTCACAACACAGAGACCCAGACTGGCAAAGGGAAGGGTAAATATCAAACAGCAGGACAAAGGAAGCACTTGGAGTTTCTCCAACTTTGTAAGAGGGCAGCCAGTAGATTTTGGTTATTGTTTTTTAAAAAAATTAAAAATTTATAAACTTTAAGATGTCACCAAAAATCATTCTGGCTTTTTCTGTGAACATATATTTGAGAAGTTCTACAAAACTGTATTTGTTACTGTTCTAGCCCAGGCCTTACCCATCCACTCTGAGTAATATGTTCCCTGAGATTCGCCACAGATTGTCCTGCCGGGTGCCCAAGCTCATGTCCCCCTGGAAACATTTTCTGAACCATCTACTTCTACATAGTCAGAAAAGGAAGGGGTCAAATTTTACGAATGTGTAAGATTATTCTTTATAATTGTATCAAAAAGGAGAAGGAAAATTACAGGGCCACTAAAGCACAGGGCAGCTGAGCTCCCTTTCGCTCTTGTTCTGCCTTTCCTTGAACAATCCAGCAAAATGATGCCTACTACCACCACTCCAAAAAGTGACCAGCATGCATTCCAGCCCCTCACTACACAATTGGTCCTTTCTGTTCACAAAAAGGCCGTGGATTCATGCTGGCTGTAACATGGTGCATTTCGCATCTCGTCAGCCCCCACTCCCCACGCCCTTGCAGCCACACACAGAGAAAGAGAAACATGGTGAGACTGGCTGTGCTCGCTCACTGTCATAAAGGCACTCAGGTCTCCGTCCCCGAAGCCATTTATCTGGCCATGTTCAGTCTGAACTTTGGTACATTTTGCACATTTGCAATATTTTCGTAAACTACAGTAATCCAAAAAGAAATAAGAAAGGAGTACAAATTCTCTGAAAGAGAAGGAAGCAATGTAATGATTATAGGGAAAAGAGAAATTGTTGAATGTTTTAAGTATTTAGCTACAACTAAGTTAAAAAGATTTTAGAAGTTGGTTTATCTTTCTCATTTTTCACTTACCTCCTATTCTATTTGCTTAGCAACCTTTGCAAAAAAGGATTCATCATTCTGTTGCAAAAAAATCTTCAACACCCAAACACCATACACACACACACACACACACACACGTATTCAGGCAACATATAATACATTAGAGAATTGGATCTGCAAAAAAAAATGATAAATAAAATAAAAACTAGTTATATTTACTAACTAAATAAAATATCGTACTTGAAAAAAAATCTCAAATATGTTACTAGCACTTTGGTTAATTTTTCATTTTGTATTTTAAATCAGCTTTTTGTTTGCTACATTAACACTACAAAGTGACCTGGGCTACATAATTTGTAAACCTACTACAAAATGAAAATGCAAGACTCTTTATTGAAAATTTAAGGATTTCAAGATAGTGACAGAAGAACTTTAAGTTAAGCATGAGCTCTTCCCAGAGTTGGATCCTGGACAGCTGCCCAGGTCACATGCCCATGAATCAGTCCTGATTGTGACTTCCAGGATTCCTGAAAGTTCTGTTACCCATCAAGCTGTTGAATGTCCTCTAATACCCATATGTTAAAGGCTTGATTCCCCAGGTTGCACCAAGGGAGTTCCAATGAGACCTTTAGGAGGAAGGGCCTTGTGGGAGGACCTTAGGTCACTGGAAGCAGGTCCTGGCCTGGAATTGTGTTATCCCACACCCTTCTATCTTTTTTTCTTCCTTGCCAACAGGTAAGCACTTTAACCTGCCACACACTTCCCACTATTACCATCTGGCACTCTTACCAGAGGCTCCTCCATCATCAACTGAAACCTTTAAAATTGTGAGCCAAAATAAACCTTTCCTCTTTATAAGTCAGTTATCACAGGTACTTTGTTACAATGATGGAAAGTTTAACAACATAGCAAGTAAATTTGCATTCACAGAAGGTAAATTAACTCAGTGAGGTTAATGAATATCAGCAAGTTGTATTGTGTTACTGATGGAGAATGAATAGGAAGGGGAGTGTGACAGTTAACTACTGTGTCAATTTGAGTAAGAAATGCCCAATTGATTGGCTTGGCATAGTTCTGGGTGTGACTGAATGGATTTATTGAAAATTGAAGACACACCCTGGGTGTGAGTGGCACCAACCAATAGGCTCATAGCCTGAGTGGAGAAAAGAAAAGAAAGAAAAAGGAAAGCTCACTTCTGCTTCTTCAGAGGAACACCAGTCTTTGCCTGCGGGGGAGGGGTCCATCTCCTGGCTTCCAGTGCAGATTCCTTGGCCTTCCAGTACAGACTCTGGCTTCCTGATATGGACTCTCACAGGCTTCTACAGTGAGCTCCAAGCTTTTAATTTTTGACTAGGTCCTTTGGATCTCCAGCATAAATACAGCCCTTTTGCACTCTTTCATACCTGTCTCTGCAGGCAGCTATTGTAAGCTTACCTTGTAAATCCATATGAACAGAGGGATTTCAGAAAATTCTATATATCCCACACATGATGAAGTTAAGAAATGCTGCGACCAAACATAATACTACGCTCCTACACATATAAAAGTTACTTTACATCATAGTATTTGATGTAATGTTATAACAGCTAATATTACAAATTAGAATATCATGAGTTGGTTGAGCCCCTTCTGGATGGAAGTTGGTTATTAGAGTGTTCATTGGGACATGGAGAAAGTACATACCAAAGTAATACTGGTACTTGTTTCTTGTTAGCCATGTGACTTTGGGTGAAGCACTTAACCTCTTTGATTCTGTTTTCTATTCAGTAAAATTAGGAGAATAGCAACATTACCTTAGAGGGTTGCTGTGAGGACTGAGCCAGTATGTACTTGTTGCCTACAAGTGTTCCTAGGTTTTTAGGAACTGTGGTAGCTCAGAAGGTGATAAAATTCACAAGAGCAAGAATGTAAGTGTTGTGGGCTATGTGTTACAGGGACAGAATCTCTGGTGATCCTCACTTTCAGTGTGTATGTATAATCAGTCTCAGCCACCAATGAGCAGCCAGCTGTCACCAGCTCAATTAATGGTTCTCTAGGGTCTTTGGAAAGTTTGCTTCCATTTCCAGGTGGAGGTATTTACTTATTCCAACTTACCACAAGGTCAGGTGCTTGCTTCACTTCGCAATAATTTAGTCTTTGGCAAAGCAAATATTCTGGCCTTAGCAGCCTTGAAAAAGTCCAGTTTAAACATACAATGTCTTACCCATTCCCTGTAGTATTTAAATATAAATAACACATTTGCTGTGATGAGAACAAACTCCGAAAGGAGGACAATTTAAACCCAAACTGCCTCTGATTTAGTTGGTAATATGTTTGAGAAAAAGTGGTGTTTTATTAAAATTAGAAAATGGAATGATAAAATAACTTAATTTTATATTAATTTTGCTTTGGAAAATCTTAAACTGTTTTCTCACATACATCTCATGTATTTAATCTTTAATGTTTATAGAATAGTCTAAGACACAATATACAGGACACTTGCATTTTTGTACATATTTATGAAAAATACTGCAATTTCATTCAATAATTTTCTACTAATTCCTCTAGAAATATCAGAATTTGTACACAAAATACAAAATTCACTTATACTTGCTTTAAAGAGGAATATAGTGTTTTGATAGCATTTTAATTCAAATATGTGTCATTAGTCAACATTACATTACAATTTATTCATAAGCCTCTTTGACTCTAAACTTGAACACAGTTCTAGTACTGTTTGGGCCACGGGGACCACAGTGGAATGCTCTCCTAGAAGTTCTAAAATCTAGAAATTCCCTTTGGTTGACATCACCCCTATAAAAATTTTAAGAGCTTCCAAAATATTGGAGGTACTTTTACTTGCCCTGTTCTACCTAAGACACTCAACTGTGCTTTGAATGTGCTTTTCCTTTGCATGTACAGATGTTGGGAATACAGAATCCACAGAATTCCAGCCTTTAGCAGCTGTGTGGTCTTTGACAAATGATAACCTCTTAAAACTCAGTTCCTTTATCAGTAAAGTCTCACTGATACAGATTTACAAGGATGAGTCATCTAGTAGTGCCTGGTCTATTGTAAGTACAAAAAAAATCTGAATTCCTCCCTCTATTGTTTCACATTACCTCTTTATTATTGTTTCACATTACCTAGTAGCTGATTCAACTCAAAGCCTTAGAATAATGAGGGATCATTAAATGCTTTTTGAATGGAAAGATAAATTATTATCTTGGTATCATAGTGGTTAGGACTATAGATTTGGAAGTCAGACTGTCTGGTTTGGAATCCAAATGTTACTTGTTAGCCATGTGACTTTGGGTGAAGCACTTAACCTCTTTGATTCTGTTTTCTATTCAGTAAAATTAGGAGAATAGCAACATTACCTTAGAGGGTTGCTGTGAGGACTGAGCCAGTATGTACCTATCATATACTAAGGGCTACGTAACTATTAGCTAGTTTTCTTATAGTCATATCACCAGATCTATTATTTATCATGAAAAGCAGAGCTGAGGATAAAGCACAAATTATATTTTCCTGTCAAAAGAGTCCTTTAAATACTTCCAAGAGCTAAGTCATAAGCCCAAGATGTACTACATCAATTGCAAATTGAGGAACAGATCTATGATCAAAATAAAAATAAATAGTTATTTTTTTCAGTTGTCCATCTGGATCATTTATCAACACTTTATATTGAAATTAATGGGAGCTGTGTGAATAATATTGCTTAAAGAGTGCTCAAGAATCTCAAATATTCAGTGTTTCACATAACCTCGTCCTGTTTTATTTGATGTGTAAAAAGCAATCTTGCTTTATTTTCCACATTATGTCTGTTGCTGACTCAGGGCACAAAGAAGAACAAATTGTGTAATTTGAGTTGAGAGCAATCATTTTTGCAGTTGTTCTTTTAAAAAAGGAAGAAAAAAACCCTCACATAAAGAGCCAAAACTTGCTTAGAGATCTGTGTGCTCTGCTTCCATTGACGTCACTTGGAAGTTGTGTGGGCAGAAATTGGCTGACTCCCTCCAGCATGTCTTTTGAAAGCTGAACATATTGGGGGAAAAAAGCACGCCTTTAATCTCAAACGACAGTGAGGAAAGGAGCACCATAAACAATTCTCCTGTTTACATCCAAACACCTCTCTAAGCACCACATTTGCTGAATAACCTTAGTGTCCAGCAAGCGGAGGATGTCCTCTATCTGCAAAGCAGATCTAGGAGGGGAAAACCCAAGTGTCTTCAGAAATGATCTTGTTTAATCAGATATAGAAACTGAAACTCTGAGAAATTCAGAAACATTCCTGAGGTCATATAGGGCCCAAGGCTGGATTAGAACCCAAGCACTCCGCTTCTAGTTCATTGCTCACAGCATGTGCAAAAATCTGTGCCCCCACATTTCTCCCATTACATAAACCTGCTCAGTGAAGTGACTGTTCATGAAAATTAGGAATTTTGTCCACTGTAGAAGTTGCCAGATGCTGTAGAGATGGTGAACTGTGCATGGTATGCTAGAATTGAAGAGATTGTGGACACAATTGGAGGCTCCTAAGATTCTGCTCCCTGGGGAGTGCTGCTGGGGATCAGTTTGGAGCTTGGTCCTTCCACCAGGAACCTTCTCAGCTCCATGTACTCACTTCCCATCATTCAAGCAGGCTACTTCTAGGGGACAGGAAGAAAAGAATAACACCAACTCCACTCAGCTCCCCACCTGCTTCAGGCTTGTTCTTATAAAAAAATAAGGTGTCTACTTGTTCACTAACTCATTGAAAAATATTTATTAAACAACTACTATGAGCCAGGCTGTGAACTGCCACCTACTGAAGACATTTTCAAATTCACATTTTGAAGAGCCACTTAACAAAGATGTAAAACTACTATTTCCCCCATTCAATAAAATAGCTTATATGTACTAATAGTCAATTCCAGCAATCATTCATCTCACATGCATAAAGGAATGTATAGATTTATTTTGCTACTGAATATAGATTATTATCTATTATTTAAAAAGCTGTGTAAATTTTAATTTATATGAGGAAACCATGGATACATAGGTTTTTTTGTGTGTTTTTTTTTTCATTTCTGCTTTGTTCCTCCCAAAGAGAAGCATTCTTCATTTAAGAAAGTCACCCATTTATGGCCAACAAACTTGAAAATTCTGGAAGTGGTTGCCACTTTAATATCTCTGATAAATATTTGTGATGGTCAGTCATGTAAGTGAAGGTCCAAGGTCTCACTTTCTTGGGTTTAACCATCTGTGCTGTACAGACTGATATTAAAAAAAATCTTTAACAAAAAGGCATAGAGATGCTTTTCGAAGTGTCAATGGCATTATGACTCAAGGGTCAAAGAACTAGATATTTAGAATAGAAGATGTTACATCAATCTGGCCTGTCTACTGCAGTTGAATGTCACCTAGATACTGGACATGGAATTAGGACCATCTGTAGCTATCAATACTAAAATAATTGAGAAGGTCTGAAGTCAATCCGATATACTAGTAATTGGAAATACTGAGTATGGCAGACTACCCTATACATGAAGATTTTAAGAAAGACTTCAGGATAAGGAAATTTTCCTAAAAGTATACAGGAAAAATTATCATAAGCCAGAAGAAGGTATTTGACCCCCAAAATAGTCAACAAGTAAGAGTGCCTCCTATGAAATAGGAGCAGAAAAATACACAGAGATAGAAAAGGCAAAAAAATTAGGATGAAAAGTAAGAATAAGATGAATTTAAAAGAATTGGGCAAGGTAGGGTAGAATTTAAAGATAATTGTAAGTGCAATAGAAATATCTGAATTCTCATCAGAAAGAATGAAAATCAGAATCAATACTGTAAAAAACAGAATCATAGACAGGAAAAAACAAGAAAGTCACCCAGGGCCTTTGCACTAAGCTAAACCCCTAAGTTTTGTTTTGTATGTGTTTTTATTTTGAGACAGGGTCCCACTAAATTGCTAAATTTCTCAGGCTGAACTTGAACTTGCTATCCTCCTTCAGCCTCCCAGGGTGGTGGGATTTTAATATACTGTTCATCAAGTCCATCACATTTGCCACTTTTGTCTTCAAACCTCTTTGTTCATCTTAGCTATATATCCCTAAAGAACTTCCTATGTTTTTCCCCCAATACCACAAAAAACCTTAAGTTTACTTATGTTCCTATAAAAGAAATATTGAAAGAGCAATGATCAAGATATAGTGAATAAAATATTTTTGCACTAGAAACATTTATATACTGCTATTTAACATGCTCATTATACCCAAGAAATTAAATTTTGGAAAATAAGAGAATTGGTTGTGCCTAGCAAACTTCCTCTTCTTATTAAAAGAAAATGAAGTTTTTATAAAAACTAGATATGGAGCTGTATTTCTGGCAGCAGCAAAATCACAGAGGATTCTAGGGAGCATGAGGAGGAACTATTAGATAATACAAGGTTAGGTGCAGTAAACACTGAACTTTAGGGCCACACAGATTTGGTTTCACTCTTAACTATATCACCACTTTTACACACTCAATGCAATTAAAAAAAACCCTTTTGGATCTCCCTTTCTTCTTAGGTAAAATGGGGTTAGTGATACACATATTATAGTTGCAATAATGATAGTACATGTTTTGCAAGGATCAGAGCAGGTATATATATACATATATATATACATATATATACACATATATATACACATATATATACATATATACACATATATACACATATATACACATATATACACATATATACATATATATATACATATATGTGTATATATATATACACATACTGTGGTTGACACATTACCCCACATAGAATAGATATCCAATTAATGGTAGCAATGATTATAATTGAACATTTTACAATAATTATAATTGAACGTTTTATATCAGAAAATTAACCTGATAAGATAGCAGTAGGTGAATAGTAATAGGTTAGGGCTGTGGATGAGAGGGCTAAGATTACAAGGTTTAATTCAGTGCTTACATGACATTGGCCAAATTGATCCTAGGGAACAATGGCTTGGAGTAGCTTCCTTAGGGTTTGATGGGAGCGCTTTAGTATCCCAAGGACTGGCCAATCAGTTCACATATGAACAGGTTCATACAAATCAAGGCTTATACATATTAGCTCTACCTCCAATCCTAATCCACCCTTCTACTTGTGGTAGAAGGTACTCTAGGTTCTGAGTACATCTATGCAAGGAGAATGAGCTGTCCTCGCCTCACTTGCTCACCTCTCGATAATGGCATATTCTAGCTCAGTCTCTGTAGAAATTGCCTTTTGTTTGTCTAACAGTGAAACTTTTTGCAAATGGCCTTGAGTTTGAACTTAGCTACACAGAAATACACCAGATAGGGAGAAAGACATGAAAAAGTTGAGTCATTCATTCTTAAGACACGAACAGAAAATTAGATTACAGAAAATAAGGTTTACAGAAAATAAGATTTATCCAACTGAAGAGGAAGGGGCACTTGAGGCACATTCAGCAGATCCCATGGTGAGATAGGATCGTGATGAAGCAAGTGCTAGTTCAAGGAGAAATACCAAATACAAGGCTATGTCTTTTTTTCTCTTCCAAAATCCCCCGTGCATTCTTTTCACTCTCTGCCTTTGTCCCTTGGCCCCTCCAAGAACACTGAAGCTAGTGGCTTAACAAACCCTGTCTGTATGCAACAGAAGCCTTCATTTATAAGTATACAAAGACCTGCTTGGTCCTTGTTTAAATGTTTTAATAGACCATATTTCTAATCCAAGGTTATAATATTTCTGCTTTGTAACCAATATTTCCAATGTATTTCCTTAATAGCCTTGGAGTCTCCTGCAACCACACTTAATTATGATCTGTGTTGAAATTTTTTAGGCAGACCAGACCTTAATTTACACTGGACAAAGGATTTGGGGCAGAGGGTCTTTGAGGAGGTGCATAGTAGGATTTTTAATTAGCCCTGGACTCAACATGTTTGCGTTTATCAGAGAAAAGTCAGGACACCAGATGTCATTCCAGTCCATCAGCAGATCTTTCCTTCTGTTCCAAGCTGTCATGGCACCACACATTTGGCAGGCAAATTCATCTGGTGTGTCAGTAGTAAAGGTGAGTTTATTTTCCAGGACATAATTAAACAACACTGATTTTGAACATGCATTTGCTTTCATTGCTCACTGTCATTATCCTTCTATTTCTCATCATTTATGGATTTCTTTCTGGGTGACATAAAGTTCTTTATTACAAGTGTGCCTTCTAAAAGCTGAAGGCAATCTTCATATTACTGTCAACTCAGAGTCAAAAATCTAAAAAAAAAAAGAGGCTTATCTAACTCCTGCATTTTTATTTCATCGTTGGACAAACAATATTTGTCTGCTTTATCTGATTTGGCTGTTTATATATAATTTTAATGAAAATTCATTAATAAATTTATCATAATCCTATCTCATTTTTAGCACATCCAATACAAAGGCATTCAATAAAATTACTCAATATTTAAAATTGAACTATGATTCTTTTTGTGACATGATTTTCCTTAGAGAAAAATCAAAAATTGATTTTTAGTTTTTTCAGGCTAGGTTGAAGCTTTATTTCAGAGTGGAAATTATGATTGGATCCACCCAGGTAAATATGCTCCCATATTTGTTCTGATGTGTTCAAATGTTTCATTTTCAATTTAAATGACATGTTTGAGATGTACTGTACATTGCAACATAGCTGGATGGAAAGTTAAATGACTGCCACACAGCCCCTTTGGACAGGCTAATTGTGCAGGGCTCATTGGCATCTTGCAATTTGGTAAGTGTACTTTGGATGAAGGGAAAGTGGGAGCTTTTTGTCCTTGGGATCTCTTCTCTCCTCTTGCCTCCATTTGCCTCATGTTTCTCTCTCACAACAAAACTTTCTTGTTTCTTTAGAGTCCTTACCCCAAATCACCTTTTAAGGAAAATGGAAACAGGTCATAATTGCTGTTATTGTGGTTTTGCTGAGATCAAAAAGTTTTTGGCTGATTTCTTAACTCCTTAGTGTTCTCCATATTTAAATTCATTTGAAGCTGGGAGTTAAATTATTTTTTATCCAAGTTTTTAACTATATATTTAAATTCATTCTATGGTTCTTAACATTTAAAATAACAGTGTAAGTTAATGACATAAATTAAAAGAAAAAGAATATAAAATGCTATTTTTGAAATAAAACCATCTGATAACTACTTTAAATTAAACAAAGAAACCTTGCCAAACTTTATTTAGTGTGCTGATAATACATGTAGGTATGGCAAATGTTTTAACTTACAAACGTTTAAAAATATCAAGATCAAGTTGGGAATAAAACTTCTGGTGATTGGTTTTGCTACTGATACTTTATGGTTTCCATAATTGTCATTGCCTTAATGTCTCTTTCAATTAATATTTGGAGGTAGAAAGAATATAAATTATGCATGAATGTACAAATGGGTCAGGTTTTTAAGTAGAATAAAAGCTGCCTTTGGTGACAGCTTAAGAGATCCACATTAATTCAGCTTATAATATCTATTTCAAAAAGACTTCAAAACTTGGATCTAACTGTTCTCTTTTGTTTAAGTGACAATGCTGTAATTATTCTTGGGATTAAGAAGATATTGTCATTATTAACTTCACAGGTTATCAATTCAAAGAGCCTATAACTGGGCACTTGCTATGTGCTTGCCACAGCAGGTGACACCGGATGAGTCAGAGCCACCCATCCGCACAGGTGTTCATAAATCGGTAGACATCTAAAAGAATACAGAACAAGAGAAGCACTTAAGGGAACTAGGGAATTATTTTCATGTAGATTCACAAAGAGGCAAGATTGTAGGTAGAAGAGGAAGAAGTAAGATTTTATGAAAACTGAGTTCATAGTGAAGATAGAAACAACGCACTGTACCCCACTGATACATCTTCAGCTTCATCCATTGCAGATATATTGTACCTACAGCACAGGCATCTTTAATAAAGATATTGAGAGATAGCTTATTAAAATTCATGTGAAAATGGCTAGCTGACCTTTTAAATAATATCTTCTCTGTAAGAGCTTGGATGGTAGGCTATAATAAGTAACAACTTACATTTGAAGCCAATCACTTTTAGTATTCTTGGTTATTTCCAATTATCAGCAAATGGTATTTTAATAACATGGAAGAAGTGGGCTATTATAGTTCCCTTACCTGATATTATGCTAGTATTGATTGTGGCAGTTATTTAATCACTAGAATTGCTTTATTTCCTTCCATTTACATCACTAGAAAATAAGTGTCTCCTTCTGGTAGAATTGGGATTATAGGACCTTAGAAGTTATATGGTTCAAACGACTTTTAATGCATCAGTTATAAAAAGTCGTGTTTTCCAGCTCTGTGAGTTAAATCCATTAACAATGCCATTTGGGAAGGTACTTGAAGTAATAGTATCAGTTAATCTGCTTATTTTGTTGCCCTGGATTAGTTTACTCCCAAATTTCTAAAAACAAAACAAGTGAAAATGAACTATCCTCACAAGTCTAGTATATAGCAAAGATATATTTTACAGAAGCCCTCCCACCCCAAAGAGGGTAAGAATAAAGTAATGAGACTGATTTCTGCAAATTCTACTAAAGAAATCCAATCCCCTTGAAAGAACTCCCATTTTACCTTCAAAACTCAGTGTGCTTATCCCGCAAATATTTGAGAACTCAGGTAGATATTAAACAATAACACCAGAAAAGAAGAAAACAAATTTGCTTCCATGTGTATATATTAAATTCCTACTATTTATTTAAAAATTAATTTCAGGGGCACTAACGTGGTCTTCTAACTGGGAGTTTGGGGGTGGTAAGCGTGGGTAGATGGGATTACAATAGCAAAAGTAACACACACACTTCCTTTTTGGAGCTTACAGCATCTTACTGTACTGACATAGCAAAACACATAAGTAAATATGACAGGTTCCTTTCAAAGGACTTTGCAAGCTAGTGGGAAGGTGGCAGATATATAATTACAAAGTAGGCAATGTCTTCTCTTAACCAGGGTTGTCATTAAAATCACTTGGAAGAATCCTTTAAAATTCATATGCCTGGATTTCATTCCATATCTAAATGAATGAAAACAATGATTCTGGCATTGACCTTTGAGTAAAACTTCCAGGTCTAGAATTCTTTTCAACTGCTTGTCTCAATTTTGCTCTGACTTCATTAAAACAAATCCATAATTTTCTTATTGCTCCCAAAGGTTGCATTGATTTCTCTCCCATTATTAGTGAGCCATGTGAGTTGAGGTCTTACCACATGGTAGGAAAAGATAAAACTAAGTGATCCTCTCAATGTCGGGTATGTGTACTCTTCCTCCAGCCCTAGCGATCTATGATTTTATGTGCACTCATCTCCACAAAGATTTTCACTTTAACGAGTCTCACTCTTTCAAATTCTCTTCACCTATCATTTTTCTTATACTTTAGCTTCTTGTCTTAAAGTTAAAAGTTTTGCTTCCTCTTTGAAATCTAAACTTTCAAATGTGGCACAAGGTCAGAGTTAAGATCATGTTGGAAAGATGAAGCAATGTCTCTGCTCTTTGGCTTGTGCTGGGAGAAAAGCAGTGGCATTTGACACAGCAGCCTCACTGTGGAAAGCATCCTGTTAAAGCCAGGGCATGTGACACTCCCTAATGATGCACAGTCTCAGCCTGTTGGCAGCTCTTCATCCCCAGGAGCAATTTGAATAAGAGCTTGTTTGGTCTATGGCTTATAAATGCAGAAGAAGAAAAATATGCCTTTCTTTTGTACCACTGAGTTTTAAAATATATAACGTCTTTAATAATTTCTTGAAGAAGGATAGAGCAACATTCCTTGAGCAGAAACACCTCAAATGTTACGGTACTAACTGGGTTGTAGTTATTTCCCCACTAAGTTTCTGCGTTTTCCTCCATGGGCCTGGAAAGTATCTTTTTTGTTTCCCTGGGGTTAGTGTAACTTGTCTCACATCAACATCAACAGGGGAACTTGTATGTGCTCCCTCTTTTGATCTTTCTTCATGTTCTCCTCCTTCTGGTCATTTTTGGAGATATTAATGATCTCAGGGAAGATGGTGCTGATTCCTTGGAGAGTTTATGATGCATATTTTAAAGTGTCAGTTATATTGCTTGCCATGCTGGGCTACCAGAGGAGTCAAGCTGCACCTTTGAAGCTATGTACATATTCCTTGTGTTTTATTTCCAGGAGTATAAGTGCTGCTGAACATGAATCATTTATTTTCACTGCAGTAAAGGAAATCAATAGCAGTGCTCTGATCTCTTACTTTGACCTGTGTGAGTGCACAGATCTGTAGCACTCCATGCCCTAGGGAATGCCTAGAACCCAATAAACTTACTCTTAAAAAATTCTTCACTTGTTACTGCATTCCAACATCAGATATCTCCAATAATGGAACTTCATTTTTGGAAACGTCATTTTTCTATCAGAACAAGTTTATAAATTATTGTGAATAATGCATGATACAAAGTAAAAAATAATTATGTGAATCAAATAACCTGCACCTCCTGTCCCTATTTAAACACAGAAATAGCAGTGAGAAAGAAGCCCTCTCACCCAGCTGGAGTAAGCTGGTCAAGATTTTAAGCACAACCAGGGTCTTTCCAGCTCAGGCTGACAGTTGACCAATGAGAATCCAAATCATGTTAGACCTACACTCTCACATAGGATGTGGCATCTGTGGGTGGAACAAACACCCACAGATTATTCAAACCTCAAGGCTGGTTGTTTGTTTTGTGGGTACTAGAGATTGAACCTGAGACCTTTGCACAGAACTACATCCCTAGCCCTTTCTATTTATTTATTTTTTAAAATTTGAGACAAGGTTTTGTCAAGTCGCTGAGTTGCCCAGTCTGGTCTCAAACTTGCAATCCTCCTGCCTCAGCCTCTCAGAGTGCTGGGATTACAGGAGTGTGACACTGAGCTGCATCCACCTTCAGGACTCCTTTAGAATGAACTCGTTTCCTGGACAAAACTTAAAGACATCTTTGAGAATCTACAAATGGGGAATGATGCTTGGAAGATCAAATTGCTAAGCATAAAGATCTAATTTTTACCCTCAAGCAAACTCCAGAACAGAAATTGTACTCAAAACTGAAGTTGGGTTCAAAATACAAACAATATGTTGCTACCACAGCAAAGAACCTTAGAAACAGAAAAAGAGATAGAGTGGTTGAAAGGCATGGAGCATAGGCACTGTAGGTTAGTCCAGAATGATTACTATCTGTGGTGATAACTGATTGTCACTTGAGTGGGGAATGCCCAGCTGGACTGAGTCAGCAGGGCTCTGGGCAAGAAAGGCCCACATTAGGACTATCTGAATGGTATAAAAGGAGACTGCAAGGGAAGGATTTCAGCTGATTTTTCCTTGATAGAGACAGGGTGTGACTGATTTTCCTTGGAATAGCTCCGGTCTCCACCTTTGCCTTGGGCGGTCTCCTGGCTTTGGGGGCAGATTCTTCAGCTTCCTGCACAAACTTTTGGCCTGCCAGCCAGACTCTTTAGCTTAGAGCGCCAACCCATCAACCTCCAGGCTCACACACCTCCATCTTTTCTCGCCGATCCTTTGGCCTTCTAATGAGGACTTCTACTGGCTTTTGTGGTGGGCTCCAGGGCTCCGACTGGATCCTTCAGATCTCTAGCACGCAGACAGATCTTTTGCACGCTTCTACTTTTCACTCTGTGGGCGGCCATTTGTAGGCCAGTGTTGTTAATTTCTGTGTCCTGCATTAAATCTGATTCAGAGCATGTGCAGTTTTTTGAGGAGCCTTGCCCCAGCCTAAAAGCTCTCTTGTAAGCACTAATACACCATCTTATATCTATGTTTATGAAGTATAATTTAAATGTCATAAAGTTAACTCATTGTATGTCTAGAGTCGTATGTATGACTTTTAGCTAATTTATACAATTGTGCGATCATCTCTGCAAACCAATTTCGGAATATTTCCATCACAGTCCCCATGGGCCAGTTTGCAGTCAGTTCCTGCTCCGGTCCCCAGGCTCAGGAGCCACTGAGCTGCGTGACCTCTCTATGCTCTTCATTTAATAGAAATTTCATATAGATGGAATCAGGATGATCTCTTGTCTGGTTTATTTCACTTAGCGAATGTCATGGAGGTTCATGGATATTGTTACTTATAGCAGTACTTTATTTCTTTTTAGTGTTGGATATTCTTCTGTGGTATGGATATTTCATCTTTTGTTTGTTCATTTACCAGTTGACAAGCACCTGAACGGTTTCCAGTTATTGACTTTGTGTATAAAGCTTACATGAATATTTGCATTCAAGCTCCTGTGTGGACATTTTCATTTTCTTATGTAGATCCAGGGAGTGGAATTTCTAGCTCATAGGGTAAGTATTATTTTTTTAAGAAAGTGTCAAACTATTTTCTAAAGTGATTGTACCATTTTACATTCCCAGCAGCAATATACAAAACTTCTAGCTTCTCTATATTTTTATCAGGACTTGGTATTATCAGATTTTTGTAATAGAGCCATTTTAATGGCTATAATGGAATAGTATCTCACTGTAGTTTTAATTTTCAATTTTCTAATGGCTAATGGTGTTGAGCAACTTTTCATGTGATAATTAGCTACTTATATTTATATCTTCTGATTTGGAGAAAGCATTCACAAACCTCTTTATGTCACCATAGGTGGATGTCTCGCCTGTCTCCTTGTTGAAATGTTCTCTTCCTCTGTTTTCTGAGACATTCAGATTTCTCCTTCTCTCTCTGGGCACTGGCTGTCAGTCTCTTTTATTTGGCACCTCTTCTTGTACTTGACTTTTAAATATTGACTTTCAAGATTGAATTTTAAAATGTCTTTGTATTCACTTTGTCTTCTCATTGCATGTAATCTTACCTCAAATGCTATATTCATTGTTAATTTTCAAATATATCTACAACTCTGACTTATTTGGCTGTAATTAATATACTGTCTTCATAAAAACTTCTCTTTGATAATGCATAGGTATCTTAAATTCCTAAATATGCCCAGAACTAAACAATACCTTTTCTATGACAGCTTCTCTCCTCTGCCTCTCTCTCCTCTTTTTTCCTGACCTTCCTTTCTTTTCCTTTTTCCTTCCTTTCCTCTCTCCTCTAACAATGGCTGACCCTTTATAAGTTGTCCTTTGATGTTCCCTCCATTTGCCCAGAATTCTAAGTTCTACAGAAAAGCTGCACTTAACTAATTAAGATGTAAACTTCTAAATAATCTTTCTCTAGATTAATAGCATGGACCCTCAGATAACATTAGAATGTGTAGTGCCCCTCTTTTTTCTAGTCCTGTGCATTAATTAACAGAGTATTTTAGTTTCTGTGAAGTTTGACTTACAGAAAAGTATCTGTCTAAAGAATTACAGGAACTAGTTTCAGGAGGTCAAGGTTCATTGCAATGTTTCATCTAGAAGGAAAACAAAGCAAAACAAAACACAAAAAGGAAGACATGCTCTGGATGACAAAGGTCTCACTTAGCATGTAGTCTTCCTTCCCATTTTGCCCCATACCTCCTTCCTCTCCCTATAAAAACCCTTTTGTGTACCTTAGTTCTCTCAGATGGTTTTTATTTGGTTCATCTTCCCAGGGTGCTCGACTTTAGTAGACCTGAGTTTCTTCCCACCAACCTTCAACTCCCAAGTATTGGCTTTTGAGAGTAAGCAAACAAACTTGGGCCCAGGAACGTGCCCTCCTTCCATCCTCCCTCTGTGCCTTTTCTTTTTCCTTATTCTCCTCCAGTATTTTCCTTCCAAATAAATGATACTATATGTTCAGCTGCCTCAGCCAGAAACCAAGGAAATATAATAATACTTTTTCTTTGTCACATTCCACTTTCAAATAACCATCAATCCATGCCAATTATATCTCTAAAGTGTGTATCAATTCTGTCAATTTTTTTCACCTCCTTTTCTGTTACCTTAGTATAGCCATCCTTTCTGGGTATCTAGACAAAGAAGTATTTCTAAAATGAAAATCTGATGACGTCTTTTTTTCTGTGCACACACAAAAATACATCTTCTTGTACACTTACTATCTTTTTCTATTTCTTTTAGGCTAAAAATCTGAAATACCTAACAAAACCTATAAGGCCATCACTTAACCCATGACCAGAACCTTTAGAACTGTCTCATTCCTCTCTTCTGGAGTCCAGCCATAATGGCCTGTTTTCTACTGCTCAAGCTGGGAGTTTGTCATTTCCTCTCATCAGTGCCTCTCCTTCACCTGCTTCAGCTGATCAACTTATACACCACATCCTTTGGTTCCCTGCTTAAAGACCTTTTGATTTACTACAGTCGTAGCATGTCCTTCTCTTTAAAGCATGTACCCCAGCTTTAAGCAAATAGTTATTTGCATGATTATTCATATAGTGCTTAGTGCTCAGATTCTAAACTCTAAGAAAATAAGAACTCTTTCTTTTTACCACTGTATCTCCTAAGCCAAGCTGAAGAGCTACCTCAAAATAGGTGCTGTGAATATTGTCTGCCTTGTGAGGGCTCAAATTGGGACCCCAAAGTACTCTAAACTGAAGGAGACTGGGAGGGCCTCAGAAGCAAGAAGCTCTCTATGCATAAACTATGGTCATAAAGGAATTCTCTGACATCCCTCCCAGAAAGGAGGTCATAAGACTCTTATTCCAAGGGGTCCTACCCCACATCTGTGTAGGAAACTACACAGAAAGGCTAGAAGCTGGACAGATAGACCTTGCTGGATTCCTCCTTCGTTTTATTATCATTAGATCATATTCTTTTGTCCACTCATGGTTCTCACAGCTATCTACTTCTTCATCAGACTTGGCATAAAAACACAGTTTTCCCTGGGTCTCAATTCTTCATTCCAAAGGTTCCCATATCATGTAAAATTTTGTTGAATAAATTTGTTATCCTTTTTCTTGTTAACATGTCTTTTGTTATACGATCCTTGTGATAGATGAAGAAAAGATATTACATCTTAGCCCCTACAGCCTAAATGAAGTAATAAATGAACTAATGCTTTCAAATCTTTTCAAGAATACCAAAACTATTCTCAGGTATATTTCCTCTCACCGAGAGGGAGTAACAACTAAGAAAATCATCTGGTCTAGGTGTTTATTAAAATTAAAATTTAGATTTTGGTCATAGGAGTTTAAATGAATTTATAGAATTCATGCATGTTTTCCTTCAATGATCCCCAAATTTTCCTTAAATGACTCCCAAATTTCCTTAAAAATGGGCATCTGAAATGAATAGACATTTCTTAGATGAAGAGATACAAATGACCAATAAATACATGAAAAATGTTCAGCATCACTGGCCATTCAAGAAATGCAAATTAAAATAACACTGAGATTCCATCTCACTCAAAAAAGAATGGCTACCATCAAGAAATCAACTAATAATAAATGCTAGTGAGACTGTAAGCAAAAGGAAACTTCTCCACTGGTGGGAGTATAAACTGATGTAACCACTATGAAAATCAGTAGGGAGATTCCTCAAAAAACTAAAAATAGAAATTCTATTTGACCCAGCTATTCCCCTTTTAGGTATCTTCTCCAAAGAGTTAAAGACACCATACCATAGCACGTTTATGCACATTTATAGCAGCACAATTCATAATAGCTAAATCTTGGAAATAGCCAATATGTCCACCAACAGATGAATGGACAAATGAAATGTGGTATTTATACTCAATAGAGTACTATTCTGACATAAAGAAGGATAAACTTGAGTCATTTGCAGGAAAATGGATGTGCCTTAATGTTAAGTGAAGTAACTTAGCACACAAGCTTAAATATAGCA
The DNA here is from genome assembly GCF_000247695.1 of Heterocephalus glaber. Next base: position 1,788,253 of record NW_004624886.1, read on the forward strand.
TGGTTTCTCTTTTAAGAAAAAATTCTGTAAGTAGTACTAAATAAATTATATATATAATTATATCTATAATTACATGAATATATATAAATTGTATATAGTATATATATAACTAAATAAAAGACAGATAGTGGGAAAAAAGAGAAAAAAGAAGGTATTGTAATCCAGCAGAGACAATGTATCTAAATATGTACCTTGACTTAGTACAGTTGTCTTACATGTTTTATATGTACTTTGGTGTATTAGTCTGATTTTTAATCTGTATATATGATTATTAACTTTATAAGGTCTTAGAAGATAAACAAATGAATCTGATGCTGAAAAAATAAAAGGGGGTGAAGGGAAGGAGAAAGAATAATTGAAATGTGTTATGCACATGTACCAATTCCCTACTGTGAATGTAATCATTATGTACCACATGTACTCCAAACATCTAATAAAAGTATAAAAATAAAACAGTATATACTTTGGGATAGAATATATTCATCACATTGATCTGGATATCCAGTATTATGCAGTTGGAATAAATATTTTTAAATACTAAAAACCAAACTATTGTATGTAACTATTGACATCAGTTGTCCTTTGATTTAAATTTCTAAATAATTCTAGATAGTGACATTAATTTCATAACTGTAAAAATCATAAGTGAACTAACAAGAAAAATTCTAAAAAATCTACCTATCTATCTATCTATCTATCTATCTATCTATATCTATCTCCAGCTTTACTGGAGCTCAAACATGTCAGGTAATTTATCTGAGGTCACAAAGCTAATTATCTAGAGGTGCAGTTGTAAGTCCTGGAAAGCTGCAAAATATAATAGAAACAGATTTGTACTTAGATCTGGGTTCAAGTTTTATCATTTACTACGCATTTGATATTGAATCTATTTAGTCTCTCTAAACTTCAGTTGATGTATTCTTTACAGTGAAATTCATTGGGGTACAAGGAAACCATAATGATTACATGAGATAATACAGACCAAAGCATTCAATGTAGTAACTAGCAATGCAGTAAGAATTCAATAAAACTGTAGATGGAGAGAATCCAGGAAGAGAAATAGTGTAAATAAATACAAAGGCATTAAGGATTAGTTGGGAGATAATAATTCTTAAAAGATAGATCATAATCAGGTTATGAAGAAATCTAAACATCAGTCTGAAAGACTGAATTTGGTGCTAGAAATGAGAATACATTCAGAAAAGGATGTGGAGGATTGTGTTTTACATAATAAGTTTATATTTGATAATACCAAGGTAATTGCCATAAGTTAGACTTATTTACACCAACCAAATTTTCACCAAATATAGGTCACTGAAAGCATGTAGATTAGTATAGATAAGCCTTTTTGATATAAAATAGGCATTCATTAAAATATTTTCTATACATACTGGCAAATTATTAAGTGCAAGTCTTTGCTTAGTAATTCTGAAAGCATAACACAGCATACAACATTTAAATTCCAACACTGAAGTGTTTATTTAGTATCTCTGTCAATATCATGTTAGCCACTTTATGTAAACTAAATGGCACGTACTTTTTTCTTAACTAAGCAAATTCTTTCATGTTCCCTTGTTTTTTTCTGGTGGGATCTTAAGTTACAGAAGTATTACTTTCTTTTAAGTTTATAAAATTAATCTGCAGATAAATTATAAAGTATTCAAAGGTAAGACTTATTGTTAAATCTTCAGTCCCTAATGCAGGGCCTTCTACATTATAAAGGCTCAGCAAACCTTTGCAAATATCTGTTAAAGGAAAGAAGATAGAAGGAAAAGGAGGAAAAAAAGGAAAGAAATATTTTTAAATGTTAGTATAATTTTCCAGAGGTCCTTGGGTTCATAGTTTTACTGATTCAAAATCCTAAACTCGGGAAAAGCTTCGTGATAACCAAAACATAAGGATATGTTCCAATGTCCTTAAAAGCACTCACCGCTATTTCATCATTTTTTACTCGCTCACTTTTTAGCAAACACAGTGACCATCTGACTACAGCTGTTGACAGTACTGACTGAAACAAAGCCCTTGTATCTTCCATAAAATATGGCAAGGGTTGACATTAGGTTAGGCAGGAAACTAGCAGCAAAGTAAATTGAGTCCAGTTGTATGGCTGGCTCAAGTTGACAGAAATCATTACAACACTAACTATTCTCCAGTTTTATACATTATCAAAACATGGCCACATGCCTATGAATGAGCAGAGGAGCACTGCCCTGTAACAGCTATGAGTAACAATTGACTGGACTCAGCTTTGTTTTTCTATCTCATAAGATTTCTCCCAGCCCATCATTTTATATGCCTATCGGAAAGAATATAGGTTCCTTCTTCTAGTCATCTCATGATTAGGGTTAGAAAACAATCTATCTAGTTCTCTTTCCAACCAGTCTTTCTAGTAGCTACCTAGTTCTTTTCTTTAAGTAAACTCTTTTTTAAACCCCCTCTCAAAGCTGAATTCCTTGGAATAGGGTCTTTACACCTAATAGCAGGGTCTCTGTGGTTTCCTTTTATTACATGCATTTTTCCCAAAGGGCTGTCTTTTCTTTTTCTGAATATTTACAGACATTTAATGAGAACAGTTTATAAATGGAAGTAAGCATTAAATTTCTGACAGGTTGAAGTGGGGAAAGTGATATTTAAAATATTCATGTGTGGAATGGACAGACAGTGCCTAGGGAACTGTTGGGAAGGTGCTCACCATTAGACAGGCTCCTAGCAATGCAGCTCTGGACCAAGGTGATGGTGGGAAGCATAAAAAGCTATTGTGAGAGAGGTCTGAGGGATGAGGTGAGTATTTGGCTTTAAGGGCAGGGGAAGTAAGAAATTGGGAAATACCACCAATGATCAAAATCTAGACTGAAGTAGAAAAGAATATGTGAATATCAGGAGTAGGGTTGGATCTGGGGCTTCAGATCTTTCAGATTCAAGGGACAGGATGGAAACTTCTGTGGCTTTCACAGGAGTCCATGTGGGTTCTGCCACTGACTAACTGTGGGGTTGTAGCAGTGGAGACCTAATTTATTGGGTGTAATATCCTCATCTAAAGAATGATAAGTGGGTTAACCAGTCACTATAGTAACTTCTAACTCAAAGTTTCTATCATTTTACTAATTTGGCTCTTAGGCAGACAGCTAGAGGAAGAGGGTGAAACAAAAAGATTGGATGTGAGTTCAGGGATTATAGAAAGATCAGGGGAGGGAGACAGTAAGAAAGATTCACATGACAGATGTCAGTTTCATTAAGTACCTACTGACTAATTAGTAAAAATTTTTTTCCCCATTAAGTTTACTGGTACATTTTTGGTATAAAATACAGTTACATTCATCATTGCGATCTTGTACCATTACATGAGTATCTTGGTGCTTATTTTTTTCCCCTTCCCTTGCCCTCCCTTC
>NW_004624886.1:1794371-1834947 GCF_000247695.1 Heterocephalus glaber
GAAATCTGTTTGTATCTGTTTTATGGATTCCATTTGTTTCCTATGTTGGGATTCCATCATGTTCCTCAGATCCTCTATTTTTTTAATCTGTGTCCTCTCTAGATTTATTAATCATGTCTTGCACCACGAATAAAAACTTTGCTGTATCTGAGTAATTATTTCTGATTTTATTTTTCCCAGATCCCCTTTTGTTGCCAGTTCAGAGAGTCCAGGTGGTTGAGTATTAGATTGTTCCATTTCCTTTCCCTTTGGGGTTGCTGTAGGTGATCTGGAACTCTGTTTTTGAGGCTTGTTTATGTGTTTTCTCACTTCCACGGAGTGTGGGGGGGGTGGGGGGTTGCTTCTGGTGCTCACTCGGCTCAGCTTCTCTGCCCTAGGATCTTGGGATAGTGGTGGGGGAGCTTCCTTCCGGGTGCTGGGACCAGCTCACCTTTTGTGCCCTGGGAGCCTGGGATGGAGGCAGGGAGCTTCCTTCCGGGTGCTGGGACCGGCTGAGTTTCTCTCCTAATTAGTAAAATTAATGTTGTATATCCCCAAGAATGAGAGATCAGGCCATCACAAGTGTCAAGTGTTACTTTTGGCAGAGGATAAAACTCAACAAACGTTCTTGGTTTTGTGTAGAGGATGCCAGTAACCTTAAGAAAGTCCTGGGACCAGGACACACACTTTGTGAAAATGAAATCCAAGATTCATGTTTAAGGAAGGGTGCAAGAAAGTCCAAGTTGAGTGCTGAGGGCCCAGAGAACTTGGGGAACATTTTCATAGTTCTGAAAATTCTAAAAAATCAGTACACTAAGTGGTTACTGGTAGGAGCTTCTTTTTTTTGTGCATTTAAAATACGTAAATCACATCATCTATTATCTCATAAATTAAATAAGGATACTTATTTATTCCACATGGATAGTACTCTCAACCAAACTATATGAATGTGTGGAATGTGAGCTGCTAAGATCAAAGCAGAGAAGAATTTAGAAAACAAAGTAGAAACCCAAATGAATTTGGTAATGGAGATAAAACCATGCTGATTAAGTAATGTCTTTTAAACCTAGAGAGACTGCACAAAACTTGATGAGAATCAGCTCACATCCAAGGTGAGCTGAATACCTCTGGAACCCCCCAGGAGGAAGGGGCTTCAGCACTGTGAAGGAGGCCCTGAAGCAAACACTCTTGGTCTCAGTAGAGGACATTTGGTGACCTGGGCTTACAGGGCCCTTCTTTGTTTTGACACAAAAGAGCCTGAACCATGGGTGGAGGACACAGTTTAGCTCAATGCCTAGCCCATAAAGCACTAGATGAAAGTTCTCTGAATGAAGCAGCCCTCTTGTTGATGTTTGACAATACTCTTTTACTTTAATTGTCCCATTGACTGAGGTATTGCAGACTCATATTTCAGGCAATAAACATCATCAGATTTTGCAGATATAATTAGAAATCACTTTTCAGAGAAACTTACTTTACTTTCCTACAACTTGATGGCCTAGGAGAATTAAGGTAGCCTATTTTTTTTTTTTCGTACCAGGGATCGAACTCGGGTCCTTGCACTTGCGAGGCAGGCGATGGAACCACTGGGCTAAATCCTCCGCCCTAGGTAGCCTACTAATAAAAATTAGACATTGAGAGGCACTCTTTCTCACTTGGCTTTGTTGAATCATTATCTGAGCGTTGGAAAACATAAACAAATGAGTTGGGCAGGCTTCCAGGCCTCCACTTGAGGCCTGGGTGTCACTGCCTTCAGCAGAGTTATTAGGAATCTTATTGTATGACCAATTGATGCAGCAGCTTCTTTAGCTGATGGTGACCCACATTCTTGCACCAGTTTAACAGGACTTTGTGGGTTGGGGTTTTCTGGATACAGGGCATATGATAATATTATAATGGTGGTCATAAATATCATATGGCCAATGAATCATTCAAGATTAATTACAAAATTTAAAGAGGAAACGACATATTGGAATTGTATCAGTAAAAGGACACCATGAACATGAGAGGCCTGGGACCTGACATTTGAGGAAGGTCTGGAGTAATTGAGGATTCTTAGTCTAAAGAAGGGGGTACTTGTCTTTTGATGCTTCAATATCTGTCTTGTGAAAGAGACTGTTTGTTCTGTGCTATACTAATGGTAAAAGATAGACATTGATTTTAGCCTCCGTGTGATGGAAAGATTTATAATAACTGGAAACATCCAAATGATTATCTAGAGAAGTACTGAGATTTCTGTTGGCCAAATCACGTAGGCAAGATGATAATCTATCAATCTTACTACAGAGCACAACTAGTTAATGAAATATAAACTATAAATCAAATGTAGTAAAGAGCCTTCTTTCTGAAGTTTTATGGTGCACACAGTACAAAAATTGCTTTAAAAGGTGGCATAGACACTCTACAAGGATTGAACACTTATTGTCATCATCACTATTATTTGATTTGGGAATTAAAAATTGCTACACATGGAAATTTCAAGGGAGAAAGCTGTAGTCCATCTGTTCAAACTGTGAATTATATTCATTTTTTCCATTAAGTTTATTGCTACATTTTAGGTATAAAATACATTTACATACATCATTGGGATCTTGTACCATTACATTAGTATCTTGGTTCTTATTTTTCTCCCCTTCCCTTGCCCTCCCTTCACCCCCTCCACCCTTCCGTATTTACAAAGACTTGGTTTCCATTTTTTCCTTTTCTTATATTTTTTCTTTTCCCTTCTTTCCTTTACCCTACCCCCCCCACTTGCCCTACTCCTTTAGACCTTTTCTTCCTGTTACACAATATCAATTACACATTTTTAAAATTACAATATCAAAATTTAGAGGGCATTACCACAGATTTTACAGAATTTAAAAGGATATAAAAAGCATATTACAAAAACCTTTTTTGAAATAAATTTGACAACTTCTAAGAAGTACTTTGGAAGACAAATTAATGAAACTGACCCTGGAGAAAATATAAAATTTGAATAGCACCTATTAAAGAAAGTATATTCCTACCTTAAAAACCTACCGATATGAAAACAACAGGTTCATATACATTTTAACTGACGAATTATATCAAACATTTAAAGCAGAAAAAAGAAGGAACACTTCTCCCCTCATTTTAGGAATGTGCTAATACCAAAACTGGATAAAGATAATAGGAGAAAAAAGTATGAACATAGATTAAAAATTTGTTTTACAAAACAAACTATTAGAAGTCAGATCTGGCAGTATGTAGAAAGTAGTTTTATTATAGGGATGGTAATGTTGGTTCAGCATTGGAAGATCCACCCCCAGAAGTCATCATTTTAACAGAGGAAAGGAAAAAGCCACATGATCCTGTCAGTAGTTGGAGAAAAAGTATTGGACTAAATTCCATAGCTTTTCATGGTAAAAGCTATCAGGAGACTAGAAGTAGAACAGAACCTTCTCAACAGATTAAAGACATGTACTCAATACTTCCAGCAAAAATGCCTTATATGAATGGAGAAGATACAATGCTTTCTCCTTAAGGTGGGGAACAAGGGCAGATATGCTTACTCTTTATCTATCCATTAAACTTTGAAACCTAGGCCCCACCAAAATAGTCTGGCAATAAAATGACACAACTAGGATAGGATTGGCACAGCAGAAGCAAAATCTTTATAGGTAGATGAAATGATCATCTGCAGAGAAAATACTAAGAAATCTCTAGGAGCCCCTAGAACTTGTATTTGAATTTAGCAGGATTAGAAAACACAAGGTATATATAAAAATTCAGGTCTGTGTATACTTGCTATAAATGAAGAACTGGATATGGAAATTTAAAAGTTATGTAGAAGTACAAAGGACCTAGAAAAGTAAAAAGGAAAAAAAACAGTGTTGGAAGACATTTATTACCTAATTTTTTTTCTATTTTGGTACTGGGGACTGAACTCAGGATCTTGTATTTGCAAGGCAGGCAACAGAACCACTGAGCTAAATCTCTGGCCCTTATTACCTAATTTTAAGACTTCCTCTAAAGCTACAGTAATCAAGGCAGTGTTGGCATAAGGAAAGATATATAGATCAGTGGAATAAAACAGAAAATCTGGAAATAGAACCACACATATTTGGTCCACTGAGTTTTGAAAGATTATTTAACATTAACATTTTATAGAACATAAACTCAACTCAAGAGCAGAGGAAAAGATAGTGCTTTCAGCAAATGGTACTAGAGCACCTATTATTTGTATGTAAAAAGTAAACCTCAACCCTTTATTTCCATACATAAAGATAATTTGAAAGGATCTATGAACCTGAATATGAAAGACTAAAACTATAAAACTTTAAGAAGAAATTATAAGGGAAAATGTTTATGAATTTGAGGTAGGCAATCATTTCCTAGGATACAAAAAACATGATGTATAAAAGAAAGAAATTGATAAATGAGATTCCATCAAAATTCAGAACTTTAAATGACATCATTAAGAAAATGAAAAGTAGTCCTTAAACAGACCATATTTATAATATATATAACCTACAGCCAGAATATATAAAGAACTCTTACAGCTCATTAATAGACAACCCAATTAAAAAGTAGAAAAGAAGATGATAAAAATCCAGTACAGCACAAGGAAAGGTGTGCAACACTAGAATCAGAAAAATACTAATCAGTACAATAATAAGATCATATTATACACTCATTAGGGAGATAAAGTTAAAAGTTGTAAAAGAACAGATGTCAGCTTAGGCGTGAACCAGTTAGAACTTTCTAATACTGCTAATGTGACTGTAAAATGATAAAACCATTTTGGAAAACAATATAGAAATTACTTGTATAACTGTTAAGAACCAACAGTTCTGTTCTTAAATTTTTACTTAAGAGGAATGAAAACACATGTTCACAATAGATTTGTACATACAAGTTGACTATCCCTTATCTGAAATTCTTGGGACCAGAAGTGTTTCAGATTTTGGTTTGAAATCCACTTGATCTGCAAAGAGGATAGCTATTCCTGCTTTTTTTCGGGTTCCTGTCACATGGAGTATTGTTTTCCACCCTTTAACTTTCAGTCCATGAGTTTCTTTTTGAATTAAGTGTGTTTCTTTTATGCAGCATATTGTTGGATCATGCTTCTTGACCCATTCTGCCAGTCTATTTCTTTCGATTGATGAGTTGAGACCATTAACATTGATAGTTATAACTGATAAATATTGACTTATCATTGTCATGACTTTTTCTTTGTGTTGGATTCACCCCCTTTGCTTTTAATTTCTCATTGTGCCCAATGGATTCATTCTGTTGGGCTTCCTAGGGCTGTGATCCTCATTGTCTTTTCCTAGGATTTTGTCCAGAATTTTTTGGAGTGCTGGTTTGGTATTCACGAAGTTCCTAAGGTGCTCTTTATCATAAAAGTATCTTATTTCTCCATCAATTTTGAAAGATAGTTTTGCAGGGTGAATCAATCTGGGTTGGAGGCTGTTTTCCTTTAGGGCTTGAAATACATCACTCCAAGCTCTTCTTGCTTTGGGGATTTGCATTGAGAAATCTGCTGTGATTCTGTTAGGTTTTCCTTTGTCTGTGATTTGTTTCTTTTCTCTCACTGCTTGTAGAATTTTGTTCTTCTGTTGGATTTCTGGAATCCTAACTATTATATGCTTATGTGTAGATTTTTTTTTTTATCAAGGCCAGTTGGAGTCCTATATGCCTCACTTATCTGTATGTCAAGTTCTTTTCTCCTCCTTGGGAAGTTTTCTGCCATCACTTCTGTGAAAAGTTTTTTTATGTCATCTGTACCCCTTCCAGTATCTTCATTGACTTTGATCAGTCTTATGTTATTCTTCTTTGCATCATCTAGTAGCTGCTGGATTAATTTCTTGTGGTTCCTTAAAATTTTAAAGAAATCTTTCTTTTTCTTGTCACTAATTGCAATCTTATCTTTTATATCTGAAATTCTGTCCTCACATTGGCTTATTCTGCTGCATAAGCTTTCAATGGAGTTTTTAATCTCCTGGAAATCTGTTTGTATCTGTTTACTGGATTCCATTTGTTTCCTATGTTGGGATTCCATCATGTTCCTCAGCTCCTCTATTTTTTTTTAATCTGTGTCCTCTCTAGATTTATTAATCATGTCTTGCATTATGGGCACAATCTCTGCTGTTATGTGAGAAATTATTTCTGATTTCATTTTTTCCAGATCCCCTTTTGTTGCCAGTTCAGGGAGTCCAGGTGGTTGAGTATCAGAGTGTTCCATCTCATTTCATTTTGGGGTTGCTGTAGGTGATCTGGAAGTCTGTTTTTGAGGTTTGTTTATGTGTCTTCTCATTTCAATGGGGGAGGGGGGTTGGCTCACCTCCTCTGCTCTGGGAGTGGTGCCATGGTGGCCCAGGAGCCTCCTCCTGGGTGCTGGGAGTGGCTCGGTTCCTCTGCCTGAATTATATTTATTTACTGAATAAGGTTTAAATTGAAGAGATAATTAAGGGAAAGGTGGTAGATAAATTGATGAATGCAAAGGGAGAAATTGAGAATGCCCAAGCTAAAAGAAATAGTGTGGAATATAGTTTGATATTAAGGGGAAACCAAAAAGAGGGGCCAAAAAGTAAGAGTGACAGAGGAAAGGTAAATTGAAATAATCTTTACTCAGTCAAGACTTTTTTTTTTCATGAAATACATAGAACATTTTAACACAAAGAAGAACTCAGGGAAGGAAGAGATAATTTAACCAAGCTTTTGTTCCCAGGTGGAAACACTGCATGCTAAGAAATAGGAACTCTGTGCCAAAGATATCCAATAGGAGAATTAGCCACAAATTTTATTCCAAAAGCCTTCGAGTGATTCCCATAGACAAGTTAGGCCAGCTGCTCCTTCTGGCCTTACTTCTTATCCCAAATCTAATCACTTCTTGAAAATTTGCATCTGACTTGAAGAATGGTTCCAAAGTGCATTATGACAAGTACAGCAAAATGATATTTCCTCTATGAAACTAAAAACACACTATTCCAAACTTGGTCCACAGAATAACAGTATGTGGGAGGATGGGAGAGGTTAAAGTGAACAAGTTTTCCTCAAGTTTATTTTCAGCAAATTTTCAAACTTTTTAAAACAATGCCTAGGAAATAAAATTGTATAATTATTTCAGTTACCTAGTGCAATTATTTCAACTGTATTCTTCTACTTTGAATTTCTCTGTGTAAAATGGCATGAAATATAGGGAAAAAAGAAGAAAAATCTAGAGAAATGATAGTGACATGCAAATTGATTCTATTCTGGTGTCTGCAAATTCCTTTATTTATTTACAAACTTTCATTTGTCTTCATTAGTTTATATCCTTTAACATCTTTATTACACCTATGGCTGATTTAGATGAAAAGGTCATTGTGGTAGGTATTTGTTATCAAGAAACATATTATAGGACCTTGCTATTAGTATACAGACAACAGCAATGACCTTACTGACCTTACTATTTCTTTTATACAACCTTGTGATTCCAGAATACACTCTTGAAAATGTGCCCCATGTATTCTGATACTTGCATGTTCCAAAATTTAAATGCTGTGAAAGCAAACAATGCATATCCTCCCCATGGAATCTCTGCACTTCCCAGACTCTGAAATACATTAATGGAGGGAAATGTGCAAAAAACAAACTGGACTGAGCCATGTACCCATTTACCCCAAGATGACTCTTGCTGGGAAAAGAAAAGAAAAACATTTCCTCTTCATCATCTTTGGGATAAGCACTATTAGCAAACTTATAATTATGTTCATTTCTTTGGTAGAATTTAGAATTATCCTGACTGCAAAGAAGGCATCCAGAAAACTGCTCTCTTCTTCCCTACTTCACCTTCATGAATGTAACTACCTCCTTACACCAGTCCCAAATGGAAATCATTCAACAGAGCACTGTGAAATCCCTTTTGCTGCAGGGTTTCTTATACATAGAAATTCTTGGCTTTAACTTCTCTGCTTCCCTTAACTTCCATGCCAATAGAAGATCAGTTTCAAATTCCCTCCTTCTTAATCCCCAGAACAAGGGAAAAAAGATAAATTTACTTCCTGATGCTCATGGAGGTATTCCCAAGCACTGCTTTCAATTCTTCATTATTTCAGTTTTTCCACTTCCAGGCTGAAACTTCTCCCCAGCCATAACATTGTTTGTGATGTTTTCCTTAGTGTTGCAAGTCCAAATCCACCATTTTAACTTATTGTATTCTCAGCTGACATTTTTCTTCCATAAATGGTTAAAAAATGTCTCTTGGCTCCATCCATTTGAACATATGGTGCTTGGCTTGGAACAGGTATTCAGTAAGTGTATGTTAGGTGAATAAAATCATGAGACCTTAAGTTATATACCAGCATTCCTATTCCTGAAACACATGGCCCAGAGCTGAGACATCCCATGCAGATTTTCTATTGGTGTATTAACTGAGATCCACTGTTTGATCTTCCCTCTGAGCTTCAATTTGCTACCAGGGAACTCAATCCAAAGAGGGTCAGGCTGGGCATGTGTAGGGATGGGTATTAACCTTGTCAGGGTGTGGTTTGTGGGGTAATGTTTTACTCTGTGTATGAAAACAGATAAATGGGAGTCGCGCAGAACACGCTGAATCAGCCTGCACCCTGGCAACAATCCATGGGAGCCCCCCTCCCCGTTCCTCTGTACAGCCACCTGGTTCCACACTACAAAGACTCAGAGGACACTGGACCACCAGACCACTGTACTGAGTCCCACTGCTCCTGGTCCAGAGGAAGGGGCTTCCCTGCCACCATCCCTCCCACCACTCCCGGCCCAGAGGTAAGGGCTTCTGAGCCACCATCCCACTGCTTCTAGGCTAGAGGAAGGGGCCTCCCGGCCACCATCCTGAACTGCTGCTTCCAGCCCACAGGAAAGGACTTTTGGGCCACCAACCCGAAGCGCTGCCCCCAGCCCCTGTCCCACATCTCCCAGCTCAGAGGAGGTAATCCGTGCAGGTGTCAACAGCTCCCTCCCTCAGTCAAAATGAGAAAACACATAAATAAGTCTAAAAACCAGACTTCCAGATCACCTACAGCAACCCCAAAGGGAAGTGAGATGAAACACTCTGATACTCAACCACCTGGACCCACTGAACTGGCAACAAAAGGGGATCTGGAAAAAATGAAATCAGAAATAATTTCTCAGATAACAGGAGAAATTGTGCCCCAATGATTAGAATGAATAATTGATAATGCAAAATAGGAAGAAAAGGTCCAAAGGGGTAGGGGTAGTGGGAGGGGCAGGGGAAAGGAAAGAAGGGAAAGGAAAAATGATGAGAAATGGAAAAAATGGAAATAAAGTCTTTGTAAATAGGGAAGGGTGGAGGGGGTGAAGGGAGGGCTAGGAATGGGGAATAAATAAGAACCAAGATGCATTATATAAAGGTACAATTCCCAATGAGAAAGGTAATTGTGTTGTATACCTACAATGTACCAATAAAAGAATTTAATTAAAAAAATTTAAAAAAAAAAAAAAGGAAAAAAGATAAATGATAATGATTTTTCTATAGCATCTGTCTTCAGAGTGTCTATATTGCTCTTCTACCTTAACATAGAAAAAAAAAAATCAAGACTTTGGGATTGTCCTTATTTGTTTAACTTTTTGGTAGAAATCCATATTTTCCCAAATTACATGCCTATAAAATTTGATTTATGTCTTTCTCAACATTCTAGAGTTCTTCACATCAGCAAATGTCATTATGATCAATAAGATTGCAACAAAAGAAATCTCTACATTGAGTTAGGAGGAATATTTGCTGATTGCCCTGGGCACAATGAGTCTCCTTTTCCTAATTTGTTAGTATGTATATTGGCACAGAGTTGGCTCTATGCTATTTGCCTTTAAATTATTCTTTGATTGCCTCATTTATGTATATTTTGCCTCTCTAACTATATTTCCTTAATGTCAGTTTTTGTTAGTATTCCTGGTGCATCAACATTTAGCAAAATCTGGTAATTATACTTGGTGTCTAAAAATGTTGCTGAGATGTGTATTGGCTAAGAATTTTTAAAAGTACATTTAAAAAACTCCTCTGTCTAAGTCCTGCAGAATTGGCTTCAGCTAATAAAGAAGTAGTAAAGTTTAACAGTCTTACAGTATTAGGGTATAAACAGACCTTGAATTCTAGGCCTGACTTTCTTACTGATCAGTTCTAAATATTATTATTTACTATACCTGTTGATGTTTTGACTGGTTTAAGTTTTTCTTTAAAAAAATACACAACTTTGAGAATTGTTATCTGTTCTCTTGTTTGTTTGTGGAGGGCAAAAGGTCTATTTACTTCCATCCTTCCACAGAATGAAATATTTTATATTTAATGATACTCTTTGAAGTAATAAAGTCCTTTATTCATCTACGTCCCTGCCCTGCATGCAATGCGATATTCAATTCATAGTAAGGTTTCAATAGCTGCTTAAATTCTTTTTATAATTAATAATTAAAGAAGCCTTTTTAAAACACATGATAAGAAAATGAGAAACCATAAAGCCAAAAATGGATGAGATTGGTTACATAAAATTTTACATGGATAATACAACATAATAAACAAATTCAAAAAAGAAATATAAACTTCAAAAAATATATTCAAGGTATATGACAAAGTAATATACCTTGAATATATATAATTTATATAAAAATATAATATAAATATAAAAATCTCTGATGAATTAAATAAAAAATAAGCCAGCTAATAAAAATATCAGCAAAAGTTATACAAGTGAATATCAAGTGACCAGAAATATATAAAATAATTTGTCTTCACTAATGATTCAAATAAAGCAAATTAATATGTATCACTTTTCACTCAATGAGGTAATCAAAATATCAAATGATTTTACAAACTTTTGGTGAGAGTAAAAGAAAAAGATACTCTCACATGTGGTAGATAAGAATAAAAAACAGTAAAACTAATATAAGTAGATTTGGTGTTATAATTTAAAATTCAAATGTGCTAAAAGCTTTGATCACTACATTCTAGTACTAGGATTTTAGATCATGGACAGACTACCATAAGTGTGCAAGAATATAGGTGAAATAATGCTCACTGAAATAATGATACCCTGCAAATCCATAGCTATATTATTTTGGAAAATAAGTTTAAAAGAACGGAGTAGACCTACATGTACAGTTACGGAAAAGTGTTAAAGTTATTTTGGATATAAATGCAAGTGGTGAGACATATTTTGTGTGATTTTTATTTTGTAAAATTAAAGTGCACATTATAATATCTTGGAATTTTATTTCCAGTGACATGAGGACTTATCTTAGCAGACCTCTTTCTAACTATAAATATACATTTTAAAAACCTAATAAAATATGAGACCAAAAGTGTAAATATTCTGTTAGACATAAAACAAAGAAAATAAAATACTTAAGAGCCAGAGAAAAGAGGGAGCCTAAATCTAGGTATTACAATCAGAAGAGAGCAGCAGCAAGTAACAAGATACTGCATTAGATGCTGAGAGCTCTCTGTCCACATCCCCTGGGTCTTTTAAGTTGCTGCATTGACTTTTGACTTCCAGGTTCCCCTTCTGTATAAGTTGGGCCTTTCTTTCCCCAGGACCCTGGAGGCCTGCTCTGACTGTGCATGGTGTGTTGGAATGCCAGAGAGCACTATCTCCTCCTCCCTCTCTTCCCTGGAAACCCTCAGCCAAGGGCTCCTTGGAAACAGCGTATAAATAGATGGGCTCCCTCAGCCCTTGGTGTTGGTTAATTCTGAGGCATGCATTTTGTACCATTTCCCAGTTTCCCACTTTACTTACCCACTGAGGTCACTAGCTGAAAAAACATAACTCCTTTCATCCCCTTTTGTCTCCCTGCCCTCCTCTTCCCCTCTGCCTCGGTGGAGTTCTATGTACCCACCAAAGATTCTATGTGCTCCTGAGTTGTTTCACGAGGAACCAAAAATAAGAAAAATGTTAATATCTGGGCATGGTGGCCCATGACTGTAATCCCAGCCCAGCATTTGGGGGTGAGGTAGGAGGACCACCACAAGTTGGAGGCCAGCCCAGGCTACATAGTGAATATAGTGAATTTAAGGACAGCTTTAATCATATAGCAAGACCCTGTCTCAAACAAACAAATGAACAAACAAACAAGACAGATGATAATGACATATAGTCCTCAGCTATAGGATTAGGGTTTTAACATGTCCACTCAGAAGCTGAAGGGAAGAAAACTAAAATGGAGAGCCTTTAATTAACACGATTCCAGATTGCTTGTCAGGGAAAGGAGATATGGAAGGTCTTTGTTCTTCATTCTAGAAAAATGACAAGGCAGTTCCTGTTTCTGTTATACAGGGATTGGAAAAACAGAAAATATTCACTTGAGAAAGTGACAAACCCAGACCCGTATCTGGCCTCTGAATGACACAGGAATCAAAAAGTGAAATTTTTATCAGCAATAGTACAGACTAAATGGTAAGTGTGTTAGCTTTTCATTGCAAAGACAAAATATCCAGGAATAACAACTTTAAAGTAGGAACGCCTTATGTTTGCTCACAGTTTCAGAGGTTTCAGCCCATTTGTCCATTGCATTAAGCCTGTGGAGAGGCAGACACCGAGGTGGAAGGGCATGGAGGAGGAAAGCTGTTCACCTCATGGTGAGGAAGCAGAAAAGGAGAAAAGAGACCTTTTTAGGAAATGGCCAATTAAGAGATAGTCAAAAGGCAGTAAAGAGATAGTCAAAATTGCATTAAAAAATAAAGTTGAGTTGTCTAAAAAAGGTATACCAAAATGCACACTCACAGAACTGTTAGAAGGAAGAGTGTAAAAGAAATATGTCAGGAAAACTGTAATCAAAGAGAACCAGAGTATTAGCTTTCAGTATCAGAATATTATTTAAATATTATTACTTTAATATTAGATGGAATGGATTTCAAAGCAGAAATAAAATTAAGAATTAACAAGAAGATAATAATTTGAATTTACATTCACAAACCAGGCAAACTTCAAAGCAAAATCTGACAGAACTACATCAAGAAATTAGAGAAATTCACAAATTCATAATTATAGCAGAAGATTTAACTAACCTATCACAGTCATTGACCCAGCAGGCAAAACACTAGTAAGGATTAGACAATTTTACAACCCAGTTAAATTTAAATTTATAACACTGTTACATCTAAACATGGTTTCTAACACTTACAGAAAATATATTCTGCTCCTTATTACATGAATTTTTTAAAAACAAAATTTATTGACTTCAGTTACATAGTATGTCTCAAAGAAAGATATCTAGGAATCTCTTTACATGACCAATGTGACCTGAATAAAATCTATTAAACTTGGAAACCACCAATAAAAGAGAGAAATTACCTATCTTCCACAATTTAGAAATTTAAAATAACTGGTTCTAAATAATTATTGAATATAAACAAACTCATGGAAATTATAAAATATTCAGAAGTGAAGCACAGTACATACCACCATTTAAAGATTATGATGTCAATTTAAAAAGCCACTGGAGCGAAATTTATAGCTTGAATTGTGTGAATTAGAATGCGAAAAAATCTATTTAAAAAAGCATTCAAGAATCCTTTAAAAATAATTTAGGCCAAAAAAAACCCCTCCATAACAAAAAAATATGGCACACTGTATAATATCAGTAAAAGATTTTTGATAATATTCTTGGACTAAAATGTATAGTCTGCAAAATTTAGAGAAAAAGAGAATACTGGAAGGTAGTGGGAAAGTATCTTTACTCCCATTATTAGCTATGTTTTTCTGTCTTGTTTATGGATGGTTAAATATTCACATGTGCTTCCTGATTGGGAAATTAGAAAGTTTGCGGTAGAGGAGTGAAGGAAGTTAAACAGTTGTCACTTACTGATAGATCATTAGATCTATTTTGCTTTCAGTTTGGTCCCCTACCTTCAATAAAGCACAGTAATCAGAAACTTGCATTGTAAGGAGAAATTGTGCACATAGACTATTAACAGAGTGAATTCTCTCATGCTTGTTAAATGAATTTGTTAGAGTTTAGAAATTAATTGAAATCAGAAGATCAAAACACTGATGTATTAGACAATACATCAAGACAAAAAATGGTGTTACACTGAGCTCTTTCTACATTGACGATAAAGTTTAAACTGAGAAATTCTTCATTCAATCTAAGGTAGTGTTAATCTGCTGATTATGAAGTTTTTCAAAAACAGTGTAAGTGAAAGGTTTGGATATGGCAAAATGAAAAATAAAGCACATTCACTCAATAATAAAATGTAAATGTGTAGTGCTAAGCTAGGTTATGTTTTCCAATGTTCACATACACACTGAATGTATTTTATCATGCATCCACTAATGAAAACATTGATAAAGTGGGCAGAAAAGTGAACTTCCAGATGAAACTATCAGCCAATTTCATTTACTGTGTTTACATAGTCTTATCAGACCCACTTCAAACAGAATGGATTTGTTGGAGGGGAGAACCACAATGTCAGGTTTCTTTCTGTGTGATCTTTCAGCAAAGAGTAACAATCAGGCAGAATAAAAAGAAAACTTTTGATTGTTAAATATTTTAAATACACTGTGAACCCTTGAATTTGACATTAGATTTTTATTTTTGCAGAATCTTATGTGAAATGAAAAATAGGCTTTAGACAACAGCAATATTAATGTGACATGCATGATACTGCATATGGAAGTATGAGAAATGTTGAAAAGTCTTTGAAAAAATTATGAAAATGTAAACAGAAATTCTTTCTGTCTTAACCTATGGAGCAGTGCTAAAGTACTAAATGATGATTTTCACTGAAAATGTACATTGCTTTCTGAAGACAAATTATCAGAATGCCACTGATTATATTTACATAAGAATTTGCTAAAACAACCAAACTCATCTCAGCAATTACTTAAGCCCCAAAGAAAATTGGAGTTAGATCATTTTTGAGAACTCACTCAGGGATCTATTTGAAAAAATTGAAAGAGCTAATGAGAAACTAAATGATCCAATCACAATGTTATGCATTAGATTTCTGATTTGCTTGAACTAGTTGTTTTCTTTCAAATCCCATTTCTGTTTTTATTGTTTCACATTATTACAATCTTGCTATTCATAGTTTCCTAAGTATCATCAATTAAAAAACAGGGATGATGTGAGGCTTCAGAATGACAATAATGACATAAAGCTGAACAATACTCACTAGTCACTTGATCTTCCCACTGCACACATTGTTACGCATTCATTTTACATATAAAATCCTTCTGAGAACACTGCCAGGGATTACTGTAGCCATTATAAAAAGAAAGGAAACTGAACTACAGAACAGTTAATGACTTCCTCTGGGTCACACCATAGGTGAGGACTAAAGCCAAGGCTAGATTTCCAGGGACCTTCCTGTCTTCCCCCAGCATTCTTTTCCTCGACCTAGTTTTTGCTCCAGTCACTGACTACTTTTCATGTGCTTAGCTGACCAAAGGAGCACCTTCCCTGCCAAATGTCACCCCTGCCTAACAGGCATTTCTTCGTACTTGCTTTCTGAGGTCCAAATAAGAGAAGAAGAAAATGTATTCCTGATATCTTAAGACATTGAAGATTCCCACAAACCCTTTTCCTTCTGTTGTTCTCTATACTTTGGTTTCATATCTTTATGTGTTACCCAGACTTTTGAGGGCTGACTGGGAAGCAAACTAACATGAATAACACAGTGTGTATGAATCCATTCATTTTTAATTTTAGAATTCCAAACCAAAACATCTTTTTAAATTGAAGATATCCATACTTTGATGAAAAGAAAAATATGTAAGAGTTTAAAGGTATTGATCTACATTAGGGGCCATGTGGAACTACGATTGCACTAAAAAAAAAAAAAAATCTAAGGGTAAACCTGGAGCAGATTAATATCACAGTTGCTTTGTGCTTTTCTTAAATATAGGTAGAAAATTCCTGTCAGCAGGGTCGGGCTGGAAGTCACAGCCGCTCACCACTAGCAGTGCATAAAGAGGTTTTCATGTCAGCAGAGCCTCCTGAAGCATATATTCTGGCTGTGTTCCAATGATATAGGCAGTGCGATGTAGAAACCAGATGTGCATGCACTGGAATCATTTCCTGGCTCTTCCACTTCTCTGACCTCACTGTACTGATGGGGTCTTGGTCCTCCACCCTTTTCCCCTTCACATTGTTTCCCTAGGTAAGCTCATTCAGGCTTTAAATAACATATATACCACTAAATCTAGATTTAGGGTAATCTCCCTTCTAGACCTCTGGCTTCTGCATTTCTATTTCACTAACAGACATCTCAAATTATGTTTGTCCTAAACACAACTCTTCTTTCTTGCATCCCTGACCCCAAACTGATCCTCTCACAATATTCCCTACCTCAGTAAGTGGCAAGCCCCAAATCCATAATTATAAGTTGTTCTCAATTTTATTTTATTTAGCTGATATGATAGCCATAGTACTTACTACTGAACTCAGTCCTAAACTTGTATGGCTGTATATGCATACTTACTTAATTAATCCTTAAATCGATCCTATAAGGTTGCATTCTTACTGTTCCCTCCAGTTTTGCAAATGAGAAAACTGAGAATTGGTTAAATACCAAGGTTACAAAGCTGGTAGGGGCTGAGCCAAAACATGAACCCAGAGAGCCCGGTCTTAGAATGTGGGATCACAAGAACTGTGTGTTGCTCTCTCTTTTGCATCGAATAGGATAGTTACATGTATAAATTGCACATTTTCTGAGATTTGAGGAATTTAAATGGAAATCAGAATTTTTCTCATGACTATATGAATTTAATGTATGATTTGTGAAGCTATACATTATATACACAAATATAATGCACCAAAATTTGGGGCTGATCAATAGTTTGGAGCCTCTCTCTCTCTTGTTTTTTTTGGATACAGGATCTTGCTGTATAATCCAGGTTGGTCTGGAAGGCAAAGTAATCTTCCTGCCTCAGCCTCCTGAGTCTTGGGATTACAGGTGTGCGCCACTACGCCTGGCTGATTAACAGTTTGTCATGTAGGTAAATATTTACTTTCACATTAATCAAAACCCTGTATTTCAGTTCTACTATCTAACAAATCCCAACTTATAATTTTTAGATTCTATTATGTATCAGTCATCTGTTTATGTACTCACAAATGCATACATGTCTACACATGCACACACACGGTTTAACCTTGCTGATATTTGACCGTTTCTAGCAGAACAGATCATTTCAATGGCTGAAATGCACACACACACACACGTACACAACCTTGTGTAGGAGGAAACACTGAATCATCTAGTTATTTGAGACTCTCAACCATACCCCCCCAAAAAAAAAGCTAAAAAGAAGAACCCAAGCCAGTGTTCTTAAAGCATTATGCAAAATTAAACAAGACAATATAAAATATTGGGCCTAAAGCTCAATTTCAGTTAAACATGTGTAAGAATTCACTTGAATTTAATACTAAACACAGTTTTGATGCTCCCTGTGCACGTCTCTAGAAAGCTAGAGAAGTCCACCTACCTATAATTCTGGGTGTCCACGTTAGACCTACAACCAATATTCTTTAAAAATTATGTCCATATATTGATATGTCGCACTGTTTTTTGTTAAAATATAGGCACTGGAATGGGTGATAGTAAAAATATTCTAATTATTAGCTTGATTTGAGGTAAGTGATTGGTATGGCCATCTTGGCCTCTACCAATGGTGCAATGGTCCATGACAACAGCAAGGACTCTCAGAACCCTCTGCCATACAGAATTTGAAACTCATCTTGACTGCACCAAAAAATTGTGCCTAGCTTGAAAATGTAGTTAGAAGAAAAAGGAAAAAAACTGCTGTGATCTCAGACCTCTTTGGAGACAGATGCCATCATTTGGGGTTCACTTTACTGCTAGAAAATAATTTAAGACATTTTGCTTATTCAAAATTATATGAATAACCAAAGCACAGGTCAAAATTACTAGGATAATACTTTTTTTGGAATTTAAATTCAATACATAAAATGAATTCAGAGAAATTCATTTATGGATTCTCTAAGGTACCTTTTTGGATTTCTTTAACGAAGAAATACTTAGATATTTGCTTTACTGAACAGAACAAACAATTCATGAGCTTTTTTTATAAGGTTTTGAAGAAGTAACAATTGAAGACTGCATATAACTGTCTCTATCTCTCTATCCCCAGTCTGTAATAATTCTGCACTAAAGTTAAAAATATCTTCTCAGTTAAAAAGTTCATGGAAGAACACATAAAATTTACTTAGCCTTTTGACTTAAATATTAAGTCAGTTTTCCCTAACTTCTACTTTTACCTGTAACACATGTATTATCAAATGAAAATTGTAACATTTTATAAATCATACTGTGTAATGATTGCAGTTAAATATATTTTGGCTTACACTTAGTGACATTTTATTTTAATGTTATTGAATATTAGTTCTTTTTAATATCCTAATTTCCATTTTGAAAATAAACAAAAGGACCACATAATTTATGAAAATTAGGAATAAACATGTTTATAAAGAAAATTTATCCTGAGAGAAATTTATCAAGTCCTTTATTAAACTTAGTATTTCTCCTTACACACATATAATTTCTAACAATTTGTAAATTACCCATAAATACTTAATGATTGACCTCTATGCTAAGGACTTAGCATAATTTATTTGTATGAGTTATAATTTCAAATTTACTTGTGATCTAAAGGTTCCTTCATACTGAAAAGATGTGCATAAAGTAGTAGGAAAAACAAACACGCAAGAAAATATAACAAGCTGACAGAAGCAATAAATAGACAAAATTTAGAATAACAAAGACCTGGTTTTATGTATCTAAGCCAGAGTTTGAGTATAGCCTAATTAAGCTCACTTCTGAGTTTGTTTTACTTGAGACTATTTAAATAATTATTTTGTTAATTCCACAGGACATGGCTAGTATACTATAAAACAGTTTTAATGTGATTATAACACATATGGACTATAATTTTCACTCAGAAATATTAAGTTGCCTTGTATAGAACTATAAGCCATGAAACAAGTAACAAAGAAAGTGGCTAAGAGTTCATTTTAACTAATTCATATCAGCTATTAAAGAAGATGGCATTAACTTCCATGTACAAAAGCCATAAATCAAGAATTAAACGATTCTTTTTGGTAGACAGCCTTGACTGGGAAGCTGAGATACAGTTGAAAAGCAGAGTCTATAATGAATAGTTATTTGACTGAAGAGCTCTCTAGCATGTTAGCAATCTCAAGAATGATGCTTGTCAAAGTAATACTAGCAAATAAATAGCAATCATAAAATAAGATAACTGATGAAATTGTGATTCTTTTCTAAAATTTCGTATGTTATGTGGTCACAGATGAACATATATTTACTGTTATTTAATTGGTTCATGATTTCGATGGATACAACTTCCTATTTTAAAATTTGTTTCAGATACAGGGGGAAATCTCCAAAATTGGAAGAAAATTGAGAATTAACTTTGGTGCATCCTTTAGTGTTTTAATGCCATATATGTTTTACCTAATACTTTCTCCTCATACTACATCTTTTAAAGAAAAGAATAAAAATGAGAAAGAAATAATTGTATGTCAACCACTCTTTCAAGTACTTCATATGTTTTCCTTCAGCATGAAATCTGATTAAGACAATCAGGATTGTTAGTGCTACTGGTAACTTCACAGAAGTAAATTTCCCTGTTTGGAAAAATATAACATCAAGCCTCAAGTTATTTAATTTTCTTTTAAATGTACAATGTCCAGTGCTCTATCAAAAAGAACCAGGGCCAGGGATTTACCTCAATGGTGCCATGGCTGCCTCGCAAGCGCAAGGTTCTGAGTTTAATCCCCAGTACCACAAAAACAGAACAAAACAAAACAAAACAAAACAAACAAACAGAACAGAATGAAACTCAAGACAATTTGATGAACCAGTAGACAACAGACAGATATGCAAGAGATCTAATTAAAGTTACAAAACCTTTAAAATCATATACCAAATATTTTTGAGGATATCATAGAGAAGATTGAGAATTCTGACAGAGACCTAGAAACTACAAAAATAAAACAAAAAATTTAGAAATTCTAGAACTGAAAAAAATACCATAAACTAAATTAAGAAAGTATTTTATGGGTTAAATGAGAGATTATGCTGCTAAAGAAAGAATTAGGGAAATGAAATTTTAGTTAAAAGAAAATGTCCAAAGTGAAGAACAAATATCAAAGGTAAACAATGAGAGTAAGTAGAATCAAAGTTCCAACATATATATATGTATATAAGACCAAAGTTCCATTAAGAAAAGCAAGAGAATGGGCCACAAACAATAATAAAAAAGACAATAAGAATTTTCACAAATTTTTGAAATATATGAAGACAATTTAAGAAATCATAAATAATCCAAACTAGGATAAAAAGAAAACCACATCTGAGCAATCATTTTATAAGAAGTCAAAGATGAAAATAAAATATTACAAGCAGTCAGAGGAAAAGAACAGATTGTTTATTAAAGATTTTTTCTGACTTGTGAACAGAAAACAAAAATAATAAAGTAGTGTAAAAATATCTTAAATTGTTTGGGTGTGAGAGAATGGATTAACACTATAATTTTTATGCCTATGAAGTGTACTTCAGAAATAAAGGTGAAATAAAGTCATTTTAGACAAAAACAAAACAGGAAAACTTGACTGAAATCATTACTAAATAAAATCCTATATGGGACCTCATAGATGCAGGAAGGAATGAAAAATATATATGATTATACAAAACCACAATGATTATTATTGAAGGATTTAAATTATGTAAAATTAAGTATCTAACAGTAGCATATCATTCAGTAGGGAGACAAAAGTAGTTAAGGCATTCCAAGGTTCTCATATTTCCCAGAAAGAGATAAAAGTACTAACTTGCATCATGTTTTAATTAGGTCATAGATGCTATGTCCTTATCAGTACTAACCAATAAAGATGGTCTAAATGAACATAAAAATAGCAAATTAATAAGAAGAGGTCAATGCAATGACAAAAATATACAATTCTAAAGAAGGAAAGCAATGAGAGGGAAAAAATTGAGAGAGCAGAAAGGACACAGTAACTGACTGTGTTTGAACTCAAATGAACTATATCACTAATTATACTAACAATAAATGGACTGCTTACTTCACTGAAAAGACAAACATAATCAGACCAAATGATAAAATAAAATTGACTCATCTCTTACTTGTAAGAGATATATCCAAAATATAAACATAAAGAAAATTAAAAAGAATGGAACATGATAAGTGATGTAAATACTAATTAATGGAAAATTTGTTTTATAGAGTTTTAGTATCAGTCAAAGTAGAATTAAAGGCAAAAAACTGGAGGGATGCTTTACTATGATAAAATTTCTATTCACCAGAAGTTACAACAAGTCTATGTTTAGAGCCAACAAATTAATTTTCAACCCTTTTTTCATTATCATGCCTCCTTTTTAGATTTTTTTCCTTTAATCATATTCTCCCAAGTAATTATAATACCACTTGTATTGAATATCTGTATATATACTGAAACTCTTTGGAGGACCACCAACAGTTCTCCAGATGCCAATTATCACCCCTTGTGTGAAGGGAGAATCTAACACCACAACATAAAAATATTAGTTTGAATTTTATGTTCAACTTTGATCTGTAAAAAGGACAATTTTACATTGCTTGATACAATATGTAAGTGAATGATGGAAAAACTAAAAGAAAACTACATGAGCCCTGAGTTATGAAAACGTTTTTAATATACCTATTTCCATAATAAATAGAAGCAAAAAGCAGTAAGAATACAGAAGATTTGAATGACACATTGAATTTTCTTATTGACATAGAGGATTATATCTAACTACTGCATAATACATTCATTTTATGGCATGTAGAACATTTACAAAAATTGTACATACAAGTGTTAAATTTTACAAGTTGAAATATTATACAGTATAATATATTAGCACAGATGAATTATGCCAAGAAATAATGGCAAGATAACTAGAAAAATCTCAATATATTTGCAAATTAATAAGTGCATTCTTAAATAAACTTTAAGTCCAAAATAAAATTACAATTGAAATTATTTTTAAGTAATTGATAAGGAAAACATTAAATTTTAAAACCTATGAGATACAGCTAAAGCTATTAGAGAGAAATTTAGTGTGTATATTCAAGTTGAGTATTGTGGCATATACCTGTAATCCCAGATACTTAGGAGACTGAGGCAGAAAGATGGTAAGTTTGAGAACAGCCTGGGCAACTTAGTGAGATTAAATAAAAAGTGATGGGGATATAGCTCAGTGGTACAGTGGCTCTGGGTTTGATTCCCAGTAATGAAATATATTTATATTTAAAAAGAAGAAAGGAAGACAGGAAAAATAACAAACTCCCCAAAACTATTAGAAACTTAACCAAAATTGACAATAACACTACAAAGTCTTAATAGCCCAAAAAATGAACTGAATTAAAACAATAGCTAATAACTGGCTCACAACATATTCCAGACCCATAAGGGTTTATTTACAAATTTTACTAAATGAGGGAATTAAACAGGATTTATATAAACTCTTTCAGAAAAAATTTAAAGAATAACATTTCTCAATTGTATAAGGTTAGTATAACCCTGAGAAATCATTACCAGAAAGGATTATTTTAGCACAATTTTTTCATCAGTATGGTTTCAAAATTCTAAAAATTATTAGCAATCTAGAAACTGATAATAAAGACTTCTGGAAAAGATCAGAATATATTTTGACCAAGTTAGCTTTATTCAATTCAGGACTTTAGGTTTGATTTGACATTCTGAAATCTGCTACTGTAATAGATAAAAATGGGAAAAATGATCTGTTAAGATATCAGAAAGAACATTTTAAAAATTAAACAGCAAGTTAGGAATAAATTTAAAATATTATAAAGAATAACATAATGATAAATGCTACAAGCTTTTCTTTTGTGATTGGAAACAAGATTATGTTAACTGATATTACCCCTTCAATAATTTGCTGTTATAAGCTTAGCTAGTAAAATAGGTGAAAGTTTTAGTAGTAAAAAGAAAGATATATAACTGCCAGTATTCTTGGATGGTATGTTCTCTATGTAAAAAATCAAAAGAATCTATAAAGTATTGGAATTAATAGTGAGTTAACAAGGTTTTTGGTAACAAATTGATAAAATTATTTTTCTATGTATCAGAAGCAAAAAATTACAACTTAAATTGAAGAAATATCATTTAGAATATCATGAAAACATGAAATGCCTCTAAACATGCCTGGCAAGGAATGTCTAAAATCACCACAAAGCCAGTTAAAAGATATTATTAAGAGAAATTAACAATGACTTAAATAAATGGAGGGGTATACTATGTTCATGAATTGGAAGGCTCAGGAAAACATTCATCTTTCCAAATTGATCTATGTTTCAACAATGATTTATCTATCTATTTATTTATTTATTTGGAAAGAATCTTAAGTTAATTCTAAATTTACCTGAAAATGTAGAGAACTACGAATGACCAAAACAATCTTGAAGAAGAATAAAACAGATTCTACCAATGGAGGAAGATATTTGTAACACATACAACAATCAAGGTATCAAAAATGTATAAAGAATTCCTATAAATATATAAAATGAATTGCTCAGATTCTTAAAGCAAAAATACTTATTTGGATAATATACAGGTGAAATGGTATTTAAACTCCTTCATAATCAGGGAAATGAAAATTAAAACCAGGGTAATCCTCCATTACACATCTTCCAGAAATGCTAATAGGTAATAATGGTAAGGATACAGAGCAACTGAAAATATATTATTGGGTGAGAGTATAAATTACATTAACCACTTGAAAAATTTTGCATTTTCTACTAACATTGAACATACACATTCCTTGTGGCCCCGCAACTATATTCAAGGTATACCCTCAACAGAAATACATAGACATATGCACCAAAATACAAGTTCAGGAACACCCAGGCCACCATTAGTCATAGTATTAAAAACTGGACACAGTAAAAATGGGTTTTTTTTGCAGTAGAAAGGACAAATAAATGTTGTAGATTCAGATTCTTAAACATCATGCACAAACAAACAAACAAAATATAATGATAACCTATTAAGTCTCAAGCTATAATGTTGAATGAAAGAATGGAGAAGCCATGATGGGATTTCTGAGGTGCTGATAATGCAAAAATGTCTATTTCTTGACTTAGGTAAGAGCTACACAAAGGTTGACCTACAGTAAGTGAACAGTGCAGTACATATACATGTTGGGTAATTTTTAGTTAAATGGACTATAGCTTCATACAGATGGTAAAAAGATTTTTAAAATGCCAGTTCACCTTAGTCTGTTTTCTGTTACTACAACAAAAAGCTTGAGTTTCAGTAATTTATAAAGAAATGAAATGCATTCTTACAGTTCTGGAGGCTGGGAAGTGTAAAAGGATGGCATGGATATCTGGTGTGCTGCCTCATAACATGGCAGAAGGTAACATGGTGAGAGCAAGCCAGCGCAAGAGGATAGGGGTGAGAGCAAGTCACTTTTATAACAACCTAATCCTGTGGTAGCAGCACTAATCCTTTCCTGAGCATCCCATACCATGAACCAAACACTTCCTACAACACAGCTACCCCAAGAATCAAGCTTCCAGCACATGAATTTTGGGGGGCTTCCAATACAAACAAGCGAACTGCAGCAAAACTATATTTCTCTTAAATGTATAAAGTACCCAATACTACACAAGTAGGCAAAACTCCAAGAAATAATTTTTTTAAAACTAGTAAGCAAATATTAACAGTTGATCCATGCTTATTGTCTTCCATACTCTATCCTAAGCACATTACAAATAAATCATTCTATCTCTTCAACAATCGTATGAGGCACATAGTACTATAAACACCTTCATCTCCTAATAAATACAGTGGGGTCTAGAGGGGTAACTTGTGCATAGTCACAAAGCTAAACTATGAACCATACTGAATTGCCAAATTGTATAGTGCTTACCATTACACTACACTGCCTCTCAAAGAAAAACTTCTGAGGTTCAAAGTGCCAGGTCATGCATTGTAAATGTATTGAAAAATGAAATGACGCTGTTCTACATATTTGAATCTCCTGCATATGTAGCTAGTAAACTGCTTTAATATTTTTTGAAAAAGATGTCTTCTGTTTTTTTTAAAGTTTATAATTTATTTGTAAAAACATTTAAAAAATGTTTTCTAACTCATGCTTGGAATGTTCAAAGATTAATTTTAAACATATAAAGACAATTAAAATTGTCTGAAAAAGTTGAGATTGAATCTCAACTCTAAAAGCTATAATTTCTGTGAGCCTCAATTTCCTTATCTTTAAAATTGGTATAAGTAATTTATAACCAGGAGGAATAATGAGAAAATGGAGTGGCATAACATTTGTTTTATGAACTAAGTGACTAATTATATATAAAAGCCAGAAGTTTTAGAGCCTACTTTAATTTGGGGCTGGGGATTTAGCTCAGTGGTGCCATGCCTGCCTCACAAGCAAAAGGTCCTGAGTTTGATCCCCCATACCAGAAAAAAAAGTACTTCAATTTAAATTTACATTTTAGAGATTTTAAAGCCTAAAATGTTAAATAACTTTCCAAAAGTGCTATCATTAGCATACCAAACTTGAACTAAGGGATTATAAGTTCAGTTTGCCATAGAAAAAGTTTGATCTTTATCTTTTTCTGCTTTTTTTCTCCTTCCATACAAAACATACAATGAAATTTTTAGAAGTTACATATTATTGCCATTTAATTCAATAAATTTGTTTGATTTATTTAGGTTTTAAAAGTTTATATTAGAGGACATACAATATTTTAATACAATACATTTTCAAACTCACTATTTTGTTTGCTTTTACATGACTCTTACTTGAAAAGGTTTTATATTTGTTTCATCTTCAAGTTTGAGAAGGGCCTTTGCTCACTTCCCCCCAAACACACATGGGCACTTGGGGGCAATATATTTAGTGAAAAAGAGAACTGTACTTATCAATTATTTTATTTATTAGTCATTAAAGTATATTCTAACACTTAATGATTTGTAATAATTAAAAGTGAATTATAGTTTAGAATGTTAGCTCTGATCATTCAAAACTTCTATCACACAAATTCTTATTATTTTTAAATTTTAACTTACAAATTATTTTTGAATCCAGATACAATAATAAAGATCTAGAGAAATAGGAAATGAAAATTACTAAATATTTAAAATGTCTAATAATTTACATTTCCAAATCAAACTAAAAACCAGATTGAAATTAGCCTTTCATTTAATTGAAAAAGCAAGAACATTAGTCTTAAGAACATGGACATATACTATATTTCTATCACATAGAAAACAACTTTTTTTTAGATTTAATGGCCTTTTCTAAATTAAGGCATTCTTTAGACCTCCATATTAGTGTGGCATCTCCTTTCACAAGAATGCTTTTTACACTTTTGTGAATGACTGAGTTCTTTCATCTGACTGAACACAGCTGGCTTGTGGCATAATGAGAAAGGGAAATGAAGGTCTCTTTTTTTTTCCCCTCCTGGAAAACCAAGAAATGTAATAATCATATTCAGACTAAAGTAATATTAGTTGTTTATATAACTGTACAAGGTGCACATCTTAATGTAAATAATGTTTTCTACTATTTGTAAATAATTTATATTATAGCATAATTTTATTTAAAAAGTTTACTGATGATATGTCATTTTCCTAAATATTTTTAGGAAAAATATAACTTTTTCATATTTAATTAATTTGAAAAATTAAAATCAGCCAATTCTAAAATAGAAAATGTAGATAAAGTGTACAAAAGAATAAGATATATACATCAAAATATGAATATTTACTTTATGGTGAAAGATCTCAAAGAGGCAGGCGTGCAATAGGCTAAAAACCTTTCTTAGACATCTATCTAAGCTGAAGGAACTTTGAGCTTGATAAAGACCTTCATCTTATATTTGAGGAAAGTGATGCCCAGAGGGCTGATTG
This sequence comes from Heterocephalus glaber, assembly GCF_000247695.1. The sequence goes on from NW_004624886.1 coordinate 1,821,261, forward strand.
GCCCAAAGTTACTCAAGCAGTAGGGATGGATGTGTGTTTTCTCATGCCCATGTTCCAGAACATTCTCTCTTCCCAGCAGTCTCAAAGGCACATGGAAGAAATTCAATAGAAAGAGAAGGAAGAAGCTAATAAAGGAATGTAAAAGCAGAGCAGGACTCTTTCTTCTTTTACATTCTAACTTTTCTCTCAACTTAAAATATCACACAACAATAAATGTCAGCATTTCCCCCATTGTAAATGTAATACATCTGTAGTGGAAAAATTGTATGATTTTAAAGTATATACATGAAAGGTAAGTCTTGTTTCTATCCCATACTCCAATTTTCATAGAAGCATTTGTTATGCTTCATTTAAATTTCTGAAAATTTTCTGAGGATGAATACATATATGTACATATACAAATGTTATCACAGCATTTTCCCACTATAATAAATCTGAAAAATCATTTCAGATATTTTACATGCACATTTATCACATTTTAAAAAGTAACTATATGGTATTTTATTGTATGGCTTTAAAATAACATATTTAACAATTTACCTGTTATTGAATTCCTATAGTTTCTGATTTTTATATTATAAATAGTCCAAAAAGAAACAATTTTATATGTTCTTAGACTAAGATTTGCTAGAGTCAAAGTATATGTAAAATATTCTCCATTTAGACTCTTCAAATATCAAGTTTTGGCCAATTCCGGAATAGGGTTATCTCCCTATAGCCACACGTGAACTCATGGAAGTATATTCCTCACAACAGACCTGTGGTGGACCCCACCTCCCATGCCAAGGGAGAAGAAGATTAGGTGTTTAAAACTGTTACATATTCTTCAGTATATTTAAGCCATGAATATATTCTGGTTTTGGACAGAATTATTTTCTATGTGTCTGAAGCAGTAGGTAGGTAATGATACTGTTTCTCTTGTAGAAAGGTTTTCTTATTTATATGTTAATTATGACAGTGTAAAACACAAGATATAAATTAAAAAATCTGAACAGGAATTTTAATAAATAGCCTTTAGGTGAATTCACCAACCACTAGAATGCAAAAAATAAAATAAATATTACTCCAAATTTTACATAAAGACCACTCATCGGTACTTCATTATCAATCTTATTTTTTGTCATCTTCCCCTTGCAGATGAGAAGGGACAGGAAAAGAGAGAGAGGAGAAGGGAAGGGTATTGGCTATTATTTTTATACTTCTGTACTATATGCAAATCACTGAGGAGTGTTTAGAATCACGTATTGATAAACAGATTTCTGAGTGTTCTGTCATACTGCTTTAGGTTTACCCAAAATTATAAAATCCGTCCACGTTCTCCTTGCTTGAGCTGTTGTTAACCTTCATTCAGAGGAGGTGATGCCAGCTGGAAGTCTCTGAGCCACACAGGACTTGCCAGTGTCTTGATGAGGGTAACTGGTTTCATCAAACCCATCAGTAGGATGAGGTAGCAATCCCATATGAGGGGTACAACGTCCTGAGAAGATACTCAGCGGACAACCAATTCACCAGAGAATATTCTCAGGGCTAGTTATTTTCTAAAGAAACCAGAATTGGAGTTGAATTTATTAAATGAAGTAATATAAGAAACCTAGGTTAGTGATTGATTGGCATTTAGGAAAAAGATATTTATCCTATAACATTAAAGCCCCCAGCTACAGGGAACCCAAAGCATGTCCTCTTGTTGTCTCAAACAGTGCTACAGCTATAGAGCAGCATCAACACCACAGGAGAGAAATAGGGAGCAGAGAAATAACCTTCCCAGATAATCCTCCTGGAAACAAAATTCCCCAAATTCAGGGGCCTCATTTTGGTTTTGTTTTTCTTTGGCAGTGAGACTATCTTGGAGGTGAAATTATGTAAATTTAGATAACTGAGTAATGGCAAACTCTAAAGAGAAGTGGTAGCAATAAGGGATGGGAGAGGTGGAAGAATAAAAATAAACATGCTAAAAGTTTAATATTAATCTTGTCAGAGTAAATGACAGATTTGGAAAAGCCAACATATCTACCACCTTTATTTTAAAGACGAGGAAACTAAGACCTCCAGGGTTTGAGAAATTTACCTCAATGCATACCAGTAACCTCTGGAAGTTCTCAGTCACTTTTAGAAGTTTCCTGATGCCTAGGGCATTTCCCATTGTGTTGACACCCACTGCCCAATCTCTGCTATGAACCTTCCTTGCTTACATCAAATACCTGCTGGGACCTGGGACTGTTCTCAGTGTTCTTAAAGGGCTCTCATTTCCTATAATTCCTAGGATTGTGTGTTTAGGGATGATAAAGATAATTGCATTGCACAGATTTTCTATCTCAGGTGGGTGGAGTAGCTCAATCAACCCATGGCTAAACTTTACCTTTCTGCAACATTCTATTTTTTTTTTTTTGTACGGGGGATCGAACTTGGATCCTTGTGCTTGCGAGGCAGGCAGAACCACTGAGCTAAATCCCCGGCCCCAACATTCTATTTTTAAAGAAAACAGTTGCAAGTATGATTTCAAAAGAACCTTTCACTGATCATATTAAAAAATGATCATAATAAAATGAATACCTACATAGATACAAAATTTCATTTCTGGTACTCTAACTTGCATAGAGCTGCATCTTCTGTTTTTCCTCCTCATCATCACTCTCCTAAACTTCATTTATCCCTCTATCTCTCTGCACAAGCTCCACTCGTTGGTATATATGCTCAACCAGAATAGGGTTCTCCTGAAGGTTACAATCATTGCTTACCTATCTTTTTATTCACTTCACCTCAATAAACACAGCCCTTGACATATTGAAAGTATGTAGCCATGGTTTTGGAATAAAAGTTTGACACTTTGACATTTATATATAAATAAAGTTTTTAAAAAAACTTTCACGTTGAGTATAAAAATACTAGGAAAGATGTGATATAAAGGGATGTTAGAAATTACCAAATATGGTTATATTTTATAGTGACTTTTATAGATGAGGAGACTGAGATCAAGAATAAGTGGGTAGCTTAGCATCACCCAGCCAGTTGCAGCCTGATGGAGGCTACCCACCCAGGTCCCCTCTCTCTGTCACTCCCCTTTTCATTTCACTTCATGCAATATTCCCTAAGTGTGAATGAAGCCACTTAAATCTAAGTGATTCTTAGGAAAGAAGAAAAGTATAAATGCCTTGATTATACACAAGAACTTTGACACATTTCCCTCTCAAGATTCAAGTTTCTAACAGTACCTGGCACAAAGTAGGTATCCAGTAAATTTGGGTTACTACAATTTTTCTTTCTTTCTTCTCATCAAATTTATATATCAACCACTATAAAGAACAGTAATATAGCAAACAGATAGGTATCATCTCATGAGTCAAAGCAAGGATTGTGATAAAGCCACCAAGGATGTTTGCAAAAGCTAATGGTACTGACCCCAAGGTTATTTCCATGTGGATGATGGATATGCTACCTGAAGGCATTCTTAAGGAGAAATGGAGATGCCACCATGAGGAAGTACTGAGATGGTGTCACCATTGTATGAGGGACCACATAGACTTCCTCATGCCAAATTCCTTCTTCCTTAGCTAGATAGAGCCACTAGGAGAGACTCTTACTCGTTTGTACACCTCTTTGTGATATATGAGCTGAATCCTTAAGACAGTGAATTCTTTGGATACTGATTTCTATAGATACAGGTTTCCCTCATAAGTTGTGCACTGCAGCAAAGTGAGTTGAACCACCTAGAAAACCTGTTAGCTTCTATACTTAGATGTTACCAAGTCTATTCTAATTCTTAAATTTGAGAGTTGTCTTTAATATAACGAAGCCCTTTCAGTCGTACTTGGGATTAGCTTACCACTTCATAAATTCCTTCCAACACCATGTTCTGTGAGTCAACAAGCAGCTTCCCCTGTGATTTGAGCCTGGCTAACAACAAATTAGACTTTGGAAGAATAATTACTAGGCAGAGGCATTTTTCAGGTGGTATATTCCCACTTTGAGGAAACCTGGTCATTTTACTTTTACATTTAAAGGATCCTTTTTGCTGAAAATAACCCAAGAAGATGTTTGAAATGCTCACCTCTGTATCACTGATAGTTGATTTCTAGATTATATTTTTGGCTGGCATAAGATAAAAAACACTCTTCAAAGAGTGTTAAAATGCCATGTTTGAAAATTATTTAGATAATTTACAATATATGCTGGGTAGTAAATTCTCAGCAAACATTTTAACTAGGTTTTTCTTGAGCACTAACAATGGTTACTTTGTGCTCAACACCGTGTAAGGCATTAAAAGGTGCCTTGGTGTAATTGTTTTCTTAAGCTCATGTCTGTTCCTGATACATCTTGGATTTTTCCACCCCTGTCCTAAGTAACTTGATTCAAACAGAGTTTCTCCAAGCTAATTTGCTGAAATATAGTCACCCTTGATTGTGTCACATGGTGTTCAACTGAGTGAGCACTGTCTGAAATCAGCTCAGTGTCAGGTAAAAGTTCTTATAAAGAGGATATAGGTTTTGGAATTGCAACTAGTGAACTTTGGATTTCTGGTGGAGACAAAAAGCGACTTCACTTTATTAGAGAAAATGTCAATCAAGACAACTGACACCCGTCTTTGTTTCACCAGCCAGTAATAAAAGATAAAGCAGAGGAAATGGAGGAGCTGCAGTTATGCATTTGTAACACACAAAGTCCTTGTTTTCCCACTAGGCACTGCAGAAAAGCAATTGTCCATTCACAGTACATCCTCTCCATTTCAGAACTAATGTTTTTGCAGGTCTTAAGTTGGTATGTTACAGTCTTATGCTGTTAATTTTGTTAAATGCATGATGTATTTAATACCTTGCTTAATAGTACTGCTAACATGACCCAGTTTTATAGATTTCTGGTGCCCAATGTTGAGAATAGAAACTTTAAGAAAATCCAGTAGAAAATTTGTGAACAAGGTGATGGTTTCAAATAACCCTGCCTTATTTGCAATTGCATAACTTTGAGAAAGGTAATAAGGAAATCCATGTTGATCATACATTTCTTGAATTCCTTCCACAAAAACTGACTCTGTGGACTGTAATGATTTTTCACAGGGAATCCCTTTGACACACAATCCCGCAGCACTTAGTGTGTTTACATATATGAATGCATATGCCTGCTGTCTGCTGCAAAGGGGTTTACTCTATCCCTGCAATAGTCACTCTGGCCAGACCACAAGAACAGAATTTTTAGATGATTAATTAGTCCCCAGGCTCAATCACTTATATCCCTAATTAAATATCTGACTCTGCTTTCAACTGTTGTCAGAAAAGATAATTAGCACATTCGCAGCGGTAATAAAGTTTTATTTTCCTTTACAAATAAGATGTAAATCACTGGCCATGTAACTCAGTACCTACATCTCTCCTATTGATTTCTCAATTTGAAACACTTTAATATAAAATGCAACAAGGAAATACAGTGATTTTTTTTCTCATGAATATATTTTTCGGACAGCTTCTATCAATATTTTTACCTTCAGTCCCACTACCAGCTGCTTCCTCTCTTCCTACTGATTTCTTCAGCTGAAGTCTGCTATCAACCAACAAGACAAACTCGGAGAAAAAACTCCTGATTTTCCTCTTCATTATTCCACAACGGTCACCAAACACTTTACCAACATTTCCTATCCTGTCCAACCAAAAATAAAAATCAACCAACTCTAGGATTTACACTGGAGAAGAAATATTGCATTCATTTAAAAAGAAATAAAAAGCCCTCCTCAGGGAGTCCTCCAAGTGCAGTGAAAACGCTGGAGTCTCATTACACGGATGGGAATGAAACCCTAGTGCCCACAAACGGTTAATTCGGGTTAAGTGATAATGTTTAGTCAGTTCTCCTAGAAAAAGGAAGGAAATTCAAAAGCTGGTTGCTGTAGGAACAATCACAGACAAATATATATCTCTCTATATTTGTACAGGTTCATTTAAAATAAAATTCCTACCATCTCTCTGTGGCTCTGTTGTTGCCAGAAAAATGAGCTTGCTGCTTAAATTTTTTTGTACATACCTCAACCATTAAACAAGACATTTAACCATAGTGGCAGTTCTGTGACCTTTGAATGCCGTGAAATCTCTGAGCGGTGCTGCTTGTTCATGAAGACTTGTGCTGCAGAATCCAGCAACTTCATCCAGGATTAGGAATACAATTAATTAAAAAAAAAAAAAAAGAAAGAAAGAAACACGAAAGCACACAGAGAGATCAAGAAAGAAGGAAGGTAGAAAGAGAGACTCTCTCTGGGTGAGGACACCTCTTTTCTCCCAGACAAGTGCTGGGACAGAGCCGAGCCTGCTGCAGTGCCCAGACCGACCGACTGGCTGGGTGAGCAGGCAGCCGGCCTGTGAGGCTGGGAGGTGCTGTCAGTTGCCACAGGCAAGGAAAAGCAGAGACCAATCGGCTTCAACGCTGCCAGCTTACTGGAGTGGAGCCTTTTCTGTTTATGTTTCCTCATTTCAAGAGTGACGTCAAAGGGTTTAGTTTTCCTCTGCATGTGCTATTAATTTTAAAGTACTGTACTATGGGAAGAATGTGTGTGTGCCTGTGATTAGCCAGGATGCCCCACTCTCAGGCAAGCTGAAGAAACATTTTCTATATTCAAGAATACATCTAAAAAATTTAAAATACCTTGTAGTTAGGTGTATCAGAATTTTAAAAATTAAGCCAAGAACGCTGAGCTAAATAATAGCAGCAAGATTTATATTTTTTCCATGTGTATGTACATGTGCCCACTTCACAACTGTTGCTTATTTTTAAACTTATTTATTTTTACCCTTACCTAAAAATGAGTTGTTAATTAACCCCGATAGTCATGGACGCGAAATTGCACAAGTGAGCTGGTGAGCCATATTATGTGCAGGCAGAAATAGAGCTCACGAATCAGTGGCTTCTGGTAGTCCTTTCTTTCTCCTTCCTGCAGCTTCTGGGTGCGGTGCAGCCTCAGGATTACTTACACTAGGGGGATCGCTTCTACAATGCCACAGGATTCCTTCAAGAAGCAGGACCTGATGAGGCCATACAGACATGCCTGGGCTATTGGCACGTCCTCTTCCAAAGTGGGTGAAGGTACAGTTATTTAAGGATATTTCCTCCACCAGGGCCCCAGCTTATTCCTGTGTTTTCTTTCCCACTCTGGAAAATCTTTGTGGTGGCCATCTGTTGTTTCTGCCTCCCCCAGGTCCTCCTCCCCTCTCTCCCATCCCCACCCTGAATCCTACTAACACAAACTTTTCCCCTTTTTGGGAGCTTTCCTTCTCTATCTATGATTTGCATAACCTTCCCCACTAGCCTCGCCCTAGTGACCATAAGGGAGCATGTGACCCAAGCTGGCCAATCAGATGTCTCCACACAGAAAAAAAAAACGTTTTAGGGTCAGGTACAACACTCTGTGAAATTAGGAGTTCTTTTTCAGGTATTTTCATTGATTCTTTAAGAGACAAGGTTTTTATATCTAAGATTCTAAATGCTAGGGTTAAAAGATCCTGTGGTTTGGGGGTTCATCTCCGGTGCTGATGATTCAACAGTAAAGGAACAGTATTTTCTCCCAGGGCTTTACATTTTGATAAGTGGGGATAAGGTAATAAAAATAAGTAAATATATAATGTCAAATGGTAATAAAGCCACTGAAATAAGTAAGTTAGGGGCCAGAAGGGTGTGTGTGTGTATGTGGGTGTGTGTGTCTGCTGTTTTAGGTCTAATGATCAGGGAAGCACTCTGTTGAAGTGATTCTGAGCAGCGTCCTGATCTGGGCAAGAAGCAGGTCATGTTATCTCTGGGTTCTAAGTAGAGGAAACAGAGTCAAGGCTCAAAGGCAGGAGGATGCTTAGCATATTCAAGGAATAGGAAGGAGAATTGGGTGGCTGGAAGAGAACAAGCAAAGGAAGAAATGGGTACAAGGAGGTTTGTCTGGGACAAAATCAGGCCACACGAAAACATAGGCGGTGTGTTCCTAGGAAGGAAAATGTATCAGAGTATTTAGATCTGAGGGATACTCATAATCTAACATAATTTCCAAAAGGATTTCTCCCTCTTCTGTGTGGAAAATAGACAACTGGGGAACAAGAGTAGAACCAAGGCGACCAATAATGAGGCCACTGCAATAGGTAGGTAAGAGACATCATGCTTTGGATTTGCAAGAACAATGTGGACAGTGGGAGAACCAGATTCTGGAAGATGGTGTTTATTTGGAGATAGAATTTAAAGATTTGATGTGTAAAAGAGAGGAATCAGGAATAATTCCTAGGTTCTAGGCTTGCACAATGGATATTTATTGATCATCTGCTTTATATCAGGCACTGCTGTGCATGCTGGGGATAAAACAGCAAAAATATACACACACATGCATATGCACACACACAGACACACTTCTCTGTCCTCATGAAACTTAAGATTCTTCTGAGGGGATAAAGAGCTTTATCAATAAATGTGAATTTTACATAGGATATTGGAGGGTTAGGAGCATTGTGGAGAAAAAAATAAAAATAAGGCAGAAAAGCCACTGGACAGATAGGGGCTTGTGATCTTCAACGAGCATCCAATGAGAGTCTCCCTGAAAAGGTGATATCTGAACACAAATTTGAAGTAGGTGAGGGAAGAGTAGGGGGAAAAATGTTAAGAAGCAAAGGGAACATAAAGCACAAAGGATCTGAGGATGAACTGGCTGAGGAGACGGCAATGGGTGGAGAAGGGACAGATCACATGGGGATTTCTAAGTCACTATTAGATTTTAGCTCTTCCTCTGAATGAAATGGGACTTTGAGCAGAATACTAAAGAGATGACTGACTTGATTTTTTAACATGATCTCTGCAGCAGCTATGTGAAGTCAAGGTGGAAGGAAGGAGATTTAATAAATGGTCCACAACAATAAAATAACCAGGGATCATGGTGATATCGACCACAGTGATTTTGGTAGTGGCTAGAAATGATCAGTTTTGGCTGTATCTCAGTGTTAGAAACAATGAGATTTGTTGAATGGATTGGAGGCTAAGTATAGGGAGGGAAATTAGTGAGAGAAGCCAATGTCCTCTCCAAACTTTTGGGTTCTATCAAGTGGAAGGTTGAACTCAGGTAGAATTGACCAACAGACTGTGGAATAAAAGATTTTATTGAGAATATAGTTTGATATTGAACATGTTAATCTTGCCTATGAGACATCTAAATGGAGATGTTGAATATATAAGCCTGGACAGTTCTAGGATATACATATAAATCTTTAAGTCATTGCATATGGATGGTATTTAAAGCCACGATACAGGGTGAGGTCACCAAGAGAAGTGCAGATGGAAAAGCTGCAGACAGTCTATAATTAAGTCATTAGTAATATGAGGAAGAACTATCAAGGGAGACTGAGAAGGAGCCTCCAGGAGGTCCCAGAAAAAACAAGAGGGTAGCATCTTGGAAGACAAATGAAATATTTCAATAATCAACTGTTTAAAGTAAAAGCTAGATGAATACTGAGAATTAACCCTTGAACTTAGAATGTGTAATCATTTTTGCCTTTGAAAAAAGCAGATTCAATGAAGTAGAAAAGGTGACAAATGGAGAGAGAATGTAAGAATTGGAAACAGAGAATATAGATAATTCTCTCAAGGTGTTTTCCCCCCAGAGAACAGAGAAATGAGACAGTAATTAGAAAGGAGAAAAGAGCCAAGGGAGCATTTTTAAGATGGGTGAAATATCAGCATTTTATACTGATGTAAAAGATTCCATTGAGAGAAGTAATTAGTCATGCAGAAGAGAGAGAGAGAAATTGCTAAAGCACAAATGATGCATGTGATAGGTGGAGTAGGCATCCAAATATGTCCACATTCTGATTCCTGGAACCTGAAAATATCCCACATTGCACAGAAAAATGGAATTTGTATATATAGTGGAAGTTATGATCTTAAAATAGGGATATGTCTCTTTGGTGTACTCAAAATAATCACATGAACCCTTAAGGGCTGACAACTATATTTTGGATGGAAACAGAAGAGAGATACAATAGAAGGAGAAGTCAGAGATTCCAAATTTGAAAAGGATTCAGCACACTGCTATTGGCTCAGAGATGTAGAGCCATGTGCAAACACCAGAGAGAAGTATCTCAGAGCACCTCCCTTCCCAGCTGACAGCAGGGAAAGGAGCATCTCAGTCTTCTGATTGTAAGGAACTGGGTTCCACCAACAGCCTGAATGAGCTTGGGAATGGATTCTTTCTTCCCCAGAACTCCAAAAAGGAACAGAGCTCTGAGGACACGTTGCTTTCAGCCTTGTGAGACTCTAAGCAAACTTCCTAGCCAAACCCACAGAAAGAAACACAATCTAATAATTTTGTGTTGTTTCACAGGGATATAAAATGAACATAAAGTGAATGGTATGAGAAGGGAGTACGGATGGCTCATACATAGACACAAAAGGGGAGGCATAGTAAATGATAAAGGTGCTGGCAAGAGTGATGCAATTATTGTGCAATATTGTCAACATCCTCTGTGTCATGTAATTTCTCAGTGAAACAGGAATTAAGAATACTGGCTAAAAGAGGATAGGTGAGGTGGTACAAGTGTTATGAGAGAAGATACAAAACAGTCATCCAGGAGCCAGGGATTTAGCTCAGTGGCACCGTGCCTGCCTCGTAAGCGCAATGTACTGAGTTCGATCCCCGGTACCAAAAAAAAAAAAAGTAGTCATCCATGAGAAACAGACAGAGTTACTAGAAAAGTACAATATGATGGCCAAGAACACTAGGCATGGCCTACTTGAGCTCAATCATCATGAACTAAAGTGACACTGGATAGCATGTCACTTAGAATGTCTGTAGACATCCAAATAGAAATATCATGGAGGTAGTTTATGTATTATTCTAGAGAGCTATGGATAGATGAAATAGAATTCAAAGCCATGAGAGACCCAGGATCACTAAAGGCATAAGAAGAGATTCCAAGACTAAATTTTGGGACCCTCTACTAGATAATGGAAGATTGAGGTGGATCCAGAAAAGGAGACGCAGCCATAAAAGAAGATGAACAACCAAGATAATGACCTCTCAGATGTCAGTGCTATGGATGGAACTGCATCCTGTCCCCACTGAAAGTCATATGTCAAAGTCCTTACCCTTAGTGAGACTGTATTTGGAAACAGGGCTTTTAAGGAGGTAAAGTCAAATGAGGTCATAGCAGTGGATCACTTATTTAATATGACTGGTGCCCTTTGAAGAAGAAGAAAAGACACTGCAGGCCCTCACCCTTCCATTTGAGATCACAGAGCAAAGTCACAGTTTCCAAGCCAGGAAGAGAGTCTTCACAGGACACCAACTTTGAGGGCACCTTGATCTTAGACTTCTAGTCTCCAGAACTGCAAGGAAATAAGCTTCTGTTGTTTAAGCCATCCAGTATAGGGTATTTTATTGTGGCAACTCAAGAAAATTAAAATGGTAATCATGTTAGTTGCTGAATTCTCTTTTTCACCCGAGATATAATTACGTTGGCTTTCTGTTACTTTTAATAGGAATGACAATTTCAGTATATGTGTTCATGTTTCCTATAGGTAACTGTTGATTCCCTTCTCCCTGTTATAAATACATAATCACTTGTAGCTTGAGAAAACATATAAGTGTATCTGTGTCTATATCACTATCTATGTCTACATCTGTTTAACTCCACTAAACAGAAATATCAATGTAAGACTACCAAATTTAACATACAAACTGGTCTTCAGAGGCACCATTATTAAACATATACTTTGGAGCGTTCATTGAAGCACAGAATTTGAAATGACAATACTTTCTATAATTCTTTAGTTATAAAAATAATCTAAAAGCCTCTTTCTTTCCTTTCTTTAACTCCTTTTTAAATAGCCCAAGACTCATGACTCAGAAATGACTGACTACTTTCAGTAATTTTCCTTCTTTTATAAATCAAGAGTCTATTTTCTCCATTAAGGGATTAAAAGTTTTTTTCTCTTGCTGCACCTCTAGAATGATAAATTTCTCAGCAACTTTACAGACTTTAAATTCATTCATGAAATACTGAGTATATGTTATAAAAAGAATACAGTAGTATATGCTCAGCATACTATTGAGTGTTCAAAAATCAGTAGGATGTGATCTCTACCTTTAAAAGTCATCTATGTGGTAGAATGTGTAGCTGACATATTTTCTTGTTTCGTTTTGTTTTGTTTTGGTACCGGGGATCGAACTCGGGTCCTTGCGCTTGTGTAGCAGGTGGTGAAACCACTGAGCTAAATCCCCGGCCCTGACATGTTTTGATAATAATGATAACAGGAAAAAGGCAATAAGGGCTATGAAGGAAGAAAAAGTACAATGAAAATTCAGGAAAAGGGAAAATTTCTTCTACTTGATGGAATCTGTGGAGACTTTGTACAGTGTAGGAGATTTCATTTGTCCTTAACCAGAAAGAAAACTGTTATGCTGAGGGACTGACTGATTTAGAATGATAGATTTAGAATGATAGGAGTATAAGATATAGAAAAGATATATCTCCACATGGCAGTTCGGTGAAAATGGTAAAAAGTTAAATTTAGAATCTGAACTTTACTCAATAGGGAATAAGAGATGATTGAAGGTTTGCAACTAGGGGGGTGAAGAAAACAGTGCTATATTCCTATTAGCAAAATGGTCCAGTGATGGATAAAGACAAAAAAGATTACAATACATAAGGAATGAGTAATGCCATAGGGGAAATCCAGGGTGATTTGGAAGCATGTAGCAGAGAAATCAAAACCAGATTTTGAGCTTAACAAATGCTTTTTTTGAAGGCAGTTATATCTGAGGTAGTCTAAAGGATATGTAAGAGGAGCTCTGGTACCCAAGAAGAAGAAGATACCCAAGACGAGTAGGAGATACTCCACTGGAAAGAGAGGGTACTAGGGAAGCAAAAGTGCTTCAGGCCAAGATGATAACATTTATAAATATGGGCACAAAGGTGAAGATGAGCATGGTGCATTCCAGGAACCAAAACAAAGTCAGTTTGACTGGAGTGACAGAAAATGAATACAAGACAGGCCCTTTTCATCATATTAAGGAGTTTTTAAAAGAGTTTCAAAGAGTAAAGGACATGTTCAAATTTGTACCTTAAAATATCACTTTGAGAGTTGTGGGCGGGGGTGAGCAGAGGAAGGAAGCTTGGAGATAGAAAGACCCTGAGAGAAAGTATGATGGCTTGACAGGGTTGGTGGTTATGTGGACATGGAGATATTAGAAAATTTAAGAGTTGCTTAGAAAATGTCAACAATTGTATTTGGTGATTGCTTGAGGGAGAAAGATGAAGGAGTGACTTATTGTGAGGAGAGAATAATGGATGAGATAGTCAAAGATGACACCCAAGTTTCAGGCATGTAAGATGAGTGCCATTTTTTGGGTAAGACAGAGAAGATGAGTTCAGCTTGAAGTTAACATCAAAGTTGAGTTGGATGGGCTGTTATGGGACTCAACAGAAAAGCTTGGGCTAGAACAGTTTTGAGTAGTATTATTGATGAATTGAGCCATATGAGCTCAGGAAGTGCATCTCAGGTAAGGAAACCAAAAGAAATATCAATGTTTGAAAGATAGACAAGGACAGAGAAAGAATGATAATATAAAAAGAAAAAAAAGATTGTGACATAATAGTACCCAAGGAAAATGGTGTTTCAAAATGTAAAATGTAGGGCTAGGGATTTAGCTCAGTGGCACTGTGCCTGCCTTGCAAGTACAAAGTCCTGAGTT
>NW_004624886.1:1835047-1879122 GCF_000247695.1 Heterocephalus glaber
TTAATGTTACATTGTAAGTAGGTAAATGGAAAGGGAATGGACTATTTGGTATAAATGATATTAAGGCAAAGCTAGCCATTACAAAGTATTAAAATTCATGTGTGCACATGCAAAAAGTTAATTAAAATAGCATAACAGAAAAATCAACTTACATAAAAGAAATAAGTGGAATAGAAAAAATGTCTAAAAGTGAATCTACACATGTACTCAAATTTAGCTTGTGATTAATGTAACATTGTAAGTAGGTAAATGGAAAGGGAATGGACTATTTGGTATAAATGATATTAAGGCAAAGCTAGCCATTACAAAGTATTAAAATAAGTTAAGCTTAGACTCATTATACAAATATAAACCATAATTAGATAAATATTTAAACATGAAAAACTACAGCTAAAAATAGCCAGAAATGGTAGGTTCGGATGATTCCAAAGTAGAGAAGGCCTTCCTAAAAAAGACACACAAGCAAAAGTCACAAAGAAAATTGACAAAGTAGTTCACATCACAATTAAAATCTACTATATGATCAAAGACATTCTAAGTAAAGTTCAAAGACAAGAGATAGATTGAAAGATATTTGAACTTATATAAACTTATTAAGATGCATTGCTATACATTAATATATCACCATTGGACTTCTATACCCTAGAGTCTGGCTATAACAAATGTGGATAAGGATTTGGCACAAAGGGAACTCCCATATATTTCTGGTCAGAGTAGAAATTGGTTCAAGGCCATAATCTCTTATCTGAAACCTTTGGGGACAAGATTTCAGAATTCAGTATTTGTGAGGTTTTGGGAAAAAAAAACCAGCTAGAGTTGCAATGTTCAGAATTTTAAAGACATTTAAAATGCCCTACACCCTTAGTGAGGTCTGGAGCAGCTTGTACCCTCCCTGTTGGCCCTTTGCTCCTAATCTCAGTGCTCTTTTGCAGAAGTAGTCCTGGACCTGACCCTCTAGAAATACCAACCTTACAGATCTATTCAACAACTCATCACTTTGTACACTGATGCTGTATTTTATATCAACTTTTCTCTCTACTTCACTTCAATCAAAATCTTTCCTCTTGGCAATAGAATAATGATACAATGAGAGCATATCTTATTCCCTTTGGAAATAGAATTGTTATTTACTTTCAAGGAAGATATTGGTAAGAATAAAATAAATATATTTACAAATATTTATTGAATGTCTACTGTGAGCCATAACTTATACTACCATCAACCAAATGCATTAAAAATGAGATACTTAAAATTGGATGAAAGAGAAATAGCACTACTACTGAATTTTCCCCTGATGTATTTAAAATTCTTTTAATTTATATTATTTTTTCTTTAAATCATTTTCTCTACCACATAGTCATTTTCCTTTAAAGCTGTTTCTCAAATAAGCAGACTGTCTTAAAACCATGACTCCAAAGTGCTAATTTAACTTAGAATCATGGCAAGAATATCAAGTAAAAGGACAATTGGGAAAGCAAGAAGAAAAATATTTCTTCTACACTCTACTATTTAATAATTATCATCAAACACTTTCTATCAGGGTGAATTTGCAAATTGCAATTTATCTCTGGTCACCCCTTTCCCTTTTGTAACTGGCCTTTCTCTCAGCCTGTTGGCATTAGGGGTCTTTCTTTGCAGCTCTCGTCTAGTGGCTTCTAGCCACCTGTGAGAAAACCTTCTTAAAAGCAGCCCCTTGAAAGTAGTTTCTAGTTTTGTTCTCTCAGCCATTTTCTGGATTAATTTTCCATTCCTTTTCCCCCATACATGTACTTTTTGTTGAATTTTTCAATGTTACACAGCTCTTGCATTGCCTGAGAATTCAAAGAAAGAAATGGTAAAATGGACAGCTGCATCCACCTAGCATACCTTGTATTAAAACTTGATTCATGGGCTGGGGATTTAGCTTAGTGGTTCCACCACCTGCCTCGCAAGTGCAAGGTCCCAAATTTGATCCCTGGTACCAAAAAAACAAAAAACAAACAAACAAAAAAACCCCTTGATTCATGTGCATTCTTATAATTTCACAATCTTTAAAAAAATTATAACAGGAGTTGAAATTTAAATCTGCTGCAGTATTCTCTGCTATCCAAGTTCCAGATTGTTACCATGTCAATAGAAAATGCCTATGGTGAATGTAGCAGTTGTTTAATAACTTAATCTGCACTGAAGTTTTTAAAGGAAAGGGGAAAAAGTATTATGGCTAACTTCTATGCCTACTGACTTTTAAATTGAAATTTTCTAATCTAGAGATAGATATGCTAAGCTATGGGCTTGAATTGTGTTTCCTACCCCAAAATATTCATATATTGAAGTCCTAACCCCAGTACTTCAGATGTAAAATATTTAGAGATATGGCCTTTAAAGAGGAGTTTAAAGTAAGACAAAATCATAGGTGTGGGTCTAATCCATATGATTGGTGTCTTTATTAGAAGAGGAGATTAGGACATGGGTACACACAGAGAGAAGACGGTGCACAAATACAGAGAGAAGACAGCCATCTGCAAGTAAGGAGAGGGGCCTCAGAAGAATCTAACCACCTGACACATTGGTCTTAGATTTCTAAACTCCAGGACTGTGAGAAAATGAATTTTTTTTGTACCAAGGATTGAACTCAGGACCTTGTGCTTGCAAGGCAGGCAGCGGAACCACTGAGCTAAATCCCCAGCCCAGAAAATGAAATTTTATTGTTTAAGTCACCTAGTCTGGGGTATTTTGTTATGGCAACCTGGCACACTGATACATCCCAGGAGCACAGATCCTAAGGCAAAGACTCTGGGAAAAATTGTTTCTTCAGAAAACAAGAGACAAATGCTCTTATGTTTTAGATCACTGCCATGTTTCTTGTTATTATGCCAGGGAATATTTTCCCCTAATTTACATTTAGCTTTTTATTATCAATTAAACTTCTATATTGCTAAAAGTTTTATTTTCTCCAATATAGAAATTATACTTTAAAAGTCTAAGTTTATTAAAAGTAAGTTAATGGGTAATTACATTCTTTACAATATTATAATCAAGATTCTGCTAAACAGCAATTGCCTTTAATGTACTTAAAAGGGAAATTGTATTTATAAAGGTTTTCTTTTCATGCCTTTTCTAATACACTTAAGATTTTAGCTATTATCAAACTAATCAGCAATAAAATATTATCAGTGCAAAGCTCAAATTCATATTAAAAATTAGAGTTTGATTATTAAGTGCACAGGATTCCCTAACATAGCAAACTGCATGAAAGCATTCAAAGCCTGAACTTCATTTAATAGAAGTTCAACCCACATGGTTTTTTAGGAGTCTTCTAGTGAGTAGGAAAATGCTTCAGCTAAAGAAAGCATGTGCACGGCTTTCTGAAGCATGCAGTAACAGATTGCCATCGGGACGTTAACTTTATGAGGTCACTGGGTCAAATCTAAATGTATTCCTAGCTCTTAGTACAGTACCCAGCACTTAGTAGGCCTCAATACATAGTCATCTAATGACTAAATTGATGAGCAAATGGGATTGGTGGAAAGAGAAGTTATGTATAAATCAAACATGTAATTCAAAGAAGCTGAAAGAAGGCCTTACCACAGCATGCTCTGGAACCCAGCAGTTCAGCTGTGCTGGGAGTCCAGATTATGTAAACCCAGGGGAAAGAAATCACATACTTGACTGAGCAATCAAGACATAACACGTTCCCTTTGCTGGAACACAAATATTTGATAGGCAAGGGCATGAAAATATATATTCCCCTTTAGCATTAAAGAAGAGGCATAGAGATTATGTTTCAGGAAGAGTAGTTAGCAGAAGGCACCCACCTTTCTATTTCTTTAAGGGACTTTGAAAGAACAATAGATATATATGCAGAACTTGTATGGATTGGACGTCTATCTATGTAAGTAAGAAATGGGTTCTCCTAAGAAAGTCAAATCTTACACAATAATAATCCCCAAGAAACAGAGTCTTAGGGGGGCCACTTCATTCATGAGAAATCTCCCATCTCAAAGGCATGAAATAGCTTTACCCAATTATTTAAGAAACAGAACGAGAGTGCTCACTTTGGCAACACATATACTAAAAAAAAAAAAAAAAGAAAGAAACAATGAATCTCTCTGTCTTGTAGCTTCATGACTGGGTTGATAGTTTTAATATTATCAAGTCTACTTAGAACGGCTGAAAAGTTATCATTTATACTACAGAATCTCTCTGTCAATGACCTCAGAGATGGGGATGGCTTTTCATGTTTACAATGACATTGTAACTACTTTGAACATTAAAACTGAAGGACAAGTAAAGGTACTTGCATTCACTGTATATCTGCCATGTTGGCAACAACTGATATATTTTGGAAAATTTTTTTAAAGGTTCCAGTCAAATTGTGTTAAATGAATCACATAGGAAGTCAATTTTGTAACCTGAAATACTTATTCATATGTGTACATATACAGCATGTGAAATACCTAGTATGACACTTTCATCATATTTATTGAAGTGGACATTTGTCAACAGGAAAATGTCCTTGATTCTCAGATTGAAAAATCACAAAGGGCATGGTTCAGCAAGACATTGAAAACACGGATGTGTTTTTCTTTACAGTCATCAGTTTTTCCTCTGTTCTCTCCCAAGCCTGCCTGTTGCCATGAAACAAACTAGCCCCACTTTTCTCAAGCTGCATGATCTCACATCAATATTGATGTTACCAGCTTCTCCAAGTTTGCTGGGGATATATGAATACTCAGAGCATAGGCTCAGCCTGACCAATGATTAAGCAGCAAGAGCCAGTCAGTAACTATCTACTTCCTTAAGAAGCTATAAAATTGATCCAAATATGTTATTCCCTGAGTCAGATTTGAGCAATACTAAACTTCTGATTATTTCATTTTTCACCATTTTCTAGACACCCAGTTTTATTCCCTCAGGCTATTCTAGAACTCTCTCACCTGATTCCACTGAGAGATAAGAAAACAAAGTTCTTTTTAGTTGGTTTTTCCTCTATAATTTGCTTCTGCATACAGGCTGCCATGCAGCATAGAACATTCTTGTTCTCCCCAAGGGGTGGATCTCCCTTGATTCTTGCAGAACTCACTATGAACTTCCCGTTCCTGTTCACAATCTACGTCAATGTTCTTGAATGGCTTCTTGTTTCCAATTGTTCCTTACCCTCTCTTCCTCTGAACACACTCTTTTCTTTTTGCAGTGGCAGCTTTTTCACCCCCTTACTAAATCAACAATACTGACACTCACTTCTTTTGGTTATATCCATTTCTCCTCAGCTTTGCCTCATTTTTAGTTACTAGCCTGTAAGTCTGCTATGGTATTCCTATTCAATTTCTGAGAATCCTTGCTTTCTTGTTTATCACAACATTATATAAAAAAAGTCTCAGGAAAACTCCATCTTCTATTTGACAACCTTTTGTATTTTTACCAAAAAAAGGGATGAAATGTCAATTTGTGATAGGAACATTTTCTTGTATTTTCACAGGTAATATAATAGCTTTCAGAAAATCCAGAATGGTAGAGGTTGCCAAGACTCTTACATGGAACTAAATGATCCCATAGTCATCACCATTTGTTCTGTATTTTGTATCTTTCTTTGTACTAACCATAGTTCCCTGCACATGATCCATATTCAATTAAGTATTCAGTGCATTTTTGCTAATCCTAAACGTAGCATCAGATGAAAGAGATAGCCTTTTGTATCTGCAGAAAATATGTAGCCTCACCACGTATTTCACTCGTCTCCTTGGATACTAAATTTCTGTGAATGGTTCTTAGAGTAAAAAAATCTATAGGGAGGATGCTGAATTTTGCTCATTCTTTTGGCTCAGATCCTTCTCTTCCTGTCCTTTTTTTTTCTCTTACTCTTCCATCCCAATCTATGTATTGCAAGGATCTTAGCACACTTGGTGCAATAGAAAATCCTGCTTTAGGACCATAGGACATTACATGTGTGTCTTGACTGCATGGTGAACATCAAACCATGGAAACTGAGACTGCTACTGGAAATGGGAAGGTAAAAACTTAAATCTATTTTTTAACAAATTCTAACTAAAGACTCCACTTTGAGAAGCTCAGAAATCTGAGGTTCAGTGAGAAGAGTAATGATGTGTGTGGGGGGTGGGGGGGGCGTTCTACAACAATTTTACTTTTTTAGAAAGCTAAATCCAAATGATAAGGTTTAATACAGCAAGAAAATTGTCAAAATTCTCATTTTTGATTGGAACATTATTAACTTAGTAAAAACCCTATGTACCACACTGTGCTGTTTAAAGCTCTGGTGGGTCATTATTTGTGTTATTAAATAGTAAAAAACAGAAACATATTGGCATGATGAGTACAGGAGAAACCTGAATAGGAAGCAAAATAATTAACGCAGTATGCAGTCTGTTCTGCATGTGAAATCTCTCAAGACTGTATTGATTAATAAAAAGAAAAAGGTCCTTATGACTTTTTAAGAAATTGAGAGTAACTATATTGCTTAATGCTTCACTAATCTGTTAGTTTGTGTGTTTTATTTTAATGCCTAAACCTGCTTTAAGAGTGGCAGATTCACTAATTTCTGACATATTTAGCATTTGGGTATTTGCTTGTTCTGAACCTAAGAAGGAAAAGAAGATCTCAGATAATAGAGTGAGGAATCAGATAGGAAGACCCTATGTCAAGAAACTGAGGAACAGCAGTGGTTCCACCACCTGCCTTGCAAGCACAGGGTCCCAAGTTCAATCCTCAGTACAAAAAAAAAAAAGAAAGAAAGAAATTGAGGAACAGGAGTAAGAGTATTCAGGAGAGTAAACCTAAAGATGTCAGGGAGGTGAATGTCCATAGAGGCCACTGGGGCTGCTGGTGGTTGTGACCTTGAGCATAACCCAATTGCTGTTCCCTAGCCCCTCTACCACCTTGAGTGAAGTCAGCTTAGACTTCCTGGCAGGACTCTACTGGCTTTCCAGAAAGAACAGGCAGCCTACTGGGGACTCAGTGCTCTTCAGGAATCAGTCTGGCTGGTATTCGGGACAAGAACAAAGTCTCCAGTACCAACTATACCCTCCATCATCAGGTTAGCTTCTTTTCTTTCACTAAAATACATGGTGAGTTTAGGATATAAAGGATTTTTCCCTCATTAAAAAAAATCTCCATATTCAAAAATCATGCCACCAACAATGACAGATAACTACAGGTGAGAATGGCTAAAAATTCCTCCCTGCAGACAGCTGTCAGAAGGAAGCTCCCTCCCACATGTTCGGGGGTGGTGGAGGAGCAGAAAAGAGTTTCAGGGAAGATTTTTGCTCATGCCATCCTCTTGACATTCTGAAACAAAGCTAATGAGTGCCTCACCCTACCCCCTTTTCTTCCAAGTTAGGCAAAAACAAAGTTTCAAATATTTCATGTTCAGCATTAAGTCAGTACCACGTATGCCTGAGAGAGATACAGGCTTTGTTTCTGATGGAAACTTTAAAGGTGGGAAAAGACTTTCTTAAAATGCTACAAAAGTACATTTAAAAAATTGAAGAAACCATCACTCTGGACATATTTTGGCTTCAATATTAACACATCCAGTAGGTGTAAAGGAACATGATGTTACCACAATGATAGGAACATTCATTGAAAAGGAAGAGTATACAAATGGGTAATATTAACTAATTATATCATGGAAAATGTCTGTCAACTCAGACAAGAACAATTCAAAGAAACACTCAGAAAAATAGAGACAAAGAGAAAAATATTATTCACTTCAATGAAAGCTCCAGAGTACATTCTTCAAATCAAAGATAGCTTTGCTTAACTCCTACAAACAGAAGATGATGTCATCATTTTCTCTAGTACACTATAAACAACGCAATTTGCTGTATTACTTATTTTGGACAAACCTTTATTTTCATACCAATCAGATTTCAAAAATATATTGAAGACAGACTGTTCTATTTGTTTTCACCTATTCCTCCCAAACACTTCTTCCTACTGCTCCTTTCTCTCCGCAATGCAACAGCAGCTGGGAGACAATAGGAAATTTAGTATGTTCTTGCTCTGAGAAGTATCATGAGTATCATGTCTTACATTTCTTTGTCAACTCCCACTTCCTTCACATCTTGTTTGGCAGACTTAGGTACTCGGGAGATATTGGATCAATGTTTATTTTGCTGTTTTGTTAATACCTGCAGGTGTCAGGTCTGTTGGCCCTGAAAAGGTGGAAGGAAGAATTTGGCATGCATTACACATTTAGAACATGTCCTGTGCTGGTGTTTTCATATGTGATCATAGTCTTCATAGTAACTCTCTGAGACAACAGTATCATTATTTCCTTTTATTGATAACCAGATTACTATGAATCTGTCCAAAAACATGCTGGTTACAGCTAGAATTTAAGCTCAAGTGTTGATTTCTTCACACAGCATAGCTTTTTCTCTATTTCTTCTTTAAACACAGTATACACCACTAACAAATTAGACAATTTCAATTAAGACAATTTCAAGCTCTTGGCACTTTAAATGACTCCTCCTAATTTGTTATTTTACTGAGCATTCATTGTTCAAGGTGCACTTAGAATACAAGGGGACATAATAGGGATAACATTTTACCACCTTTTCCTTTGGGTAGCTTAAACTTGATATCCATGGCTTGGACAACACAGATCAAGGCTGTGGCTTGAATGTGTTCCCTTCAAAATTCAGGTGTTCCCAATGGGATGTTATTAGGAGGTAGGGACTTAAAAGATGATGAGGGCCTGAGAGCATCTTCCTCACAAATAGGATTAAGGTCCTTATAAAAGGGCCTTTGTTTGGCATTTGGGGAGCTTGCCTTTCTGCCTTTTGCCATGTGAGACATTTGTTCCCTATGGAGGACACAGAAATATGATACCATCCTGGAAGCAGAAAACAGCCCTTACCAGACACCAAACCTGCTATATCTTGATCTTTGACTTCCTAGCCTCCAGAAGTGTAGGCAAATTAACTTCTGTTCATTATAAATTAACCAGACTCAAGGTATTTTTTTGTGGCAATACAAATGAACTGAGAGGATATGACAAACAATAGAAGAGAAACTGTAAAGATGATTAAGGAATTTTAAGCTAAAAATCATGGTACATTGTGAAATTTATGGCAATTTTCTCACATCAATATAAAATGGATGTACTGTTAAAATAATATCTTTATAAACATCATAATTATGGTTAAGTTCATTTTCTAACCAAATAATTTTCTAAAGCTAAAATTGTCATTTAAATGAATTAATTTTTGACAAGATTTTTAAAAGTTTGCCAGACATTTAAGTCTCTCCCAGTCCCTAGAGGTACTAGGAGGCTGAGGTTTATCATCTTCCTTCTTATTTACTCAGAATGCAGAGACAATCAAAATTATTGAAGTTTGAGGAATGATGTCCTATTAGCCATTTGTTCCAATGCTATCATAGACTAGACATAGAAATGGGAAAAATCACAGAAGCAGGGTGATTTCTTAGAGCACAATCTCCAAGCATGCTTTGAGGACACATGAAGGGGCTGTTATCAGGAATCTGATAACAAAATATATCTGTCATTCTGAGCTATAAAACGCTGCTACATGAACAGCGCTTCTGGAGAGACTTTTGCCCTGAGTATTTTCCTTCTTTCTTCCTTTTTGTTCTATGCCTTTCTGGAGTTCCCCTCTTTCTATTTGGATGGGAACAGACTAAGGCTATTTGACTATTGAGCCTACAAATCAGGTGCTGGTTGATGACTAGCTCAAAGGCACAAAACTCAGGGGAGACACAGAGATACAAAGGGATACTTAGAGCTGATGTTGGTGAGCTGGATAATAATTGATGCTATGGTTTGAATGTGTCCCCTCTAGAATCAGGTATTGCCAATGTGATGGCATTGAGCAGACTGTCACAGGCATTACCAGTTCTGAGGGACACTTCTAGACTTGGGTCAAGGTATAGGTGGAACTAGATGAGATTGGCCCATCCCTTCACAAGGGGTGAGCAGTTCCTGGAGATGTGGATGGTACTTCAAGACTACCCAACACCAAGTAAATGTATGCTCCACAATAGTGAGCCATCTGGGCCTCTAGGTCATCAACTGACTAGGTAGGGATGATGGGGAAAAGAGAGTCGGAGGAAGCAGTTTTCCCTCAGCTAATATTCACTTGGGTGATAGCCCAGACCAGGCTGGGGAATAAAGATAGAAGGAAAATCAGTTGCAGATTCATATTGGGCCACCAGATCAGAAGACCATATGCCAAGCTACTAATGGTTGGGACAAGAGACCCTTCCTGAAAGAGCATACATAAGGAGGACATTGTTTTCTAATTCAGATCTAGCACCCAAAGAGAAAATTCTGTAGCAAAACTACAGCAGTGGCCAGACTTGCTTTCTCTAAAATGCTGTGTTGCTGTGTTTGTGTTCTTCTCTGGATTTGAGGAATTTCTCATTTCTCTCTCACTCCTGTCAAGAAAAAGTTCTGGTATCATATGAAATGCATCGCTTCCTGGATGTGAGTGAGGAGATGTTCTGTCTCTCTCCAAACTGAGGAGGCTGTTACAAGAATGTGTTTTAATGAAAACCTAAGGGAGGTGGGGGGAACTTTTAATTTTTCAGGATCTGTTCTTCTGAACTTTTGATTTTTAACAAGAAGCATGCATTATTCTCCAATAACAAAAGAGGAAGTCTAGAAGGAATGAATTAACTTCACCATGTCACATAAAATCATTATTATAAGTGAGTCTAGAGATATTAAATATAATGTATGTGGTTTATTGAGTGTGGAAGGCAGTAGTACAAATTAATTGAAGATTTCCTGTGCTGTCTGGGCTGAGAATAAAGGACTGTATTGTGATATCCCTTCCCCTTTTTTCCCTTTCCTCCAGAGCCTAATAGGTCAATCAAATAAAATTAGTGTAATTAGGAAGCCAACTAAAAGACAAAGAGGCATTTCCTCTATTTATTTTCTAAAGAAAATTTAAGTACTACTATAGAGAAAACAAATTTATTTGTTAATTGAAATTAAACAAATATGATCATTGTAACTTTAAGGATCTCAGATAATTTAAGAATCAGATCATCCAAAATGCAAATGGATTCTGTGAGAATGAACACAAGCTTTATTTAAAAATAACGAAGGTTTCCTCTCAAGCCTGGTAGCTAGGTGACTCACAAGTATGTCATTTGTTTCCACAATGATGCCTGTGCCGGTCCCATTTCTAAACACCACTCACCTGCTTCTATTTCACAGGGCTGGGTGTGTAGCAGGGGTCCACTGAGAAGGGTAGAAAGGATTATAGCTTCATTGTCAGCCCCGATGAAGGTGGAAGAGGATTGGGGCTGAAGAATACTTCCCATCCCAAAGTCTACAAGGTGTGTTTGAAAAATACAGTGAATGTTTAAAAATTTTTAAAAAATATTATAGTAAAAGACACATTGTCTTAATTGCCCTCAAAATACTCTCTCATTTTTAACACACTTATCCCATCGCTCTTGCCACTTTCTGAAGCAGTTCTGGAAGTTCGCTTTTCTAAGTGTCTTTAGTTGCGATGTTGTGGCTGCCTAAAGTCCTGAATAGATTCAAAATCTTTACCTTTCACGGCCATTTTAAATTTGAGGAAGAGCAGTAGTCACAGGGCTGGCTCCAGTGAAATAAGGTGGATGAGGACACACTGTAATGTTTTTACAAGCCTGCCTTTCGACTGGATGGCATTAGGCAGGAACATTCACTATATTTTTGATTACACCTCATAAAGACACTCATGAAAAAGGGACTTCTAGAACACTTTGGATCATGTATGGTATAAGGAGTTCTAAGTACTGTAGTCAGCTGTCCTTTAGCTGGGCAGTAAGTAATCTCAGAGTAGCAGGAATTGCAAGAGGTTGAGCTGTGAATGGGATTAGAAGCAATGAATCCCTGCAGGGAAGGTTCCTAGATGCTCCTGGCTACAGAGGAGAGCAGGCGGGGAGTAGCAGTGTGAGGCCAAGTTATCATCAGGTTTCCTCAGGCTGAGCTTGAGATACTTAGTATGTTGGTGGCCTGAGTGAAGCAGCCAGGGAAGATGGTGACCTATCGGTTTATGTCTCTGTTAAATTTCTATTGACTTAGTACGGATTTTAGATTATTTATGTACGTTTGTTTCAAGATAGGAAATCTTGTCTAAGTGAAAGAATAAGTCCAACAAGAGGGAGTCCCGTGGACCTTACTCCCTGCTCTGTGGGTACTGGGCTGTCCCTGGACAAAGAAAGAAGACAGACTCTAGCATTCAGTCACACAGTGGCAAAAACATCATACGATTTAGTTTGTGGTTTTGAATTTGACTGAAAAGCATTTAGAAATAATGAGGTACTTTTTCACATTGTTTTCTTCTTTCATGATTCACTTCACAGAAGGTACTTTTTTTTTTTTGGTACCGGAGATCGAACTCAGGTCCTTGCGCTTGCGCAGCAGGCGGCGAGGCACAGAAGGTACTTTTAGAAGGGCTTTGGAGTTTTTCTTGCCACTCTACTGATATTGTCCTTTTCTGAAACAAATAATGCAACATAAAACAACTTCAGAAAATCTGAAGTTCCCTTTGTTATTCAATTATTGCTCAGATCACCCTTATGAAATGTTTTAAGTATGGTAGAATTAGTATTATCTTCCTAACAATATACTGACGGTACTAATTTTAAGAGAGTTTATAATACATGCTAACCAGTTACTGAGTCATTTCCAACCTATGATGCCAACTAGTTCATTCACTTTGATTAACCAGAAATGGCCTTGATATCATTGTAAGAAATACTGGTAAGTAAAAGTTGAATCCTTATCTTGTGCCAGGCTCAAAGTTCAGTGGTTTATCTAAACTCATTCCAATCTATAAAGTTGCACCTTGCCCATTGTAAAAGCAGGAATTAAAGGCACAGATAGGCTATGAAACTCACAGAAATCACAAAGCTGGCTTGTGTCAGAGCAGGATCCAAACCAGACTTAGCTATCTGCAATCTTTAGCTCTCTCTCATTGTGCTGTTGATTTTGCCTCATGCAGGAGGAAAAAGAAAGATAAAACAGCCAAGGTTGTGCTATACAACAGTAAAATGCGCTTATTTTAACAGGTCCCCTTTGAGATCATAACTCTGCACCAGAAGCTGCACTTGATTATCTAAGGCCATTCTGGCCCAGACCGGCTGGGTCTCAGATTTGCTTAAACCTGCTCTTCATGTAACCTGATTGCTGAGACTCATTTTACTCTCCTTTTTATTCTAAAACTTTACCTCACAAGCATCCAAATACAGCTAATCTAGAAAGACGAGAACCCTGTTCTTTCCCACACGTGATTGTTTAGTCTATTACTTCATAGTCTTTCCAAGCTTCTCCAAGTTTTATTTCATAACCAAAATGGCTAATATCCAGGTTACCTAATCAATATATTAAAATGTATCCTGCTTGATCTCTCAGATACAAATCAGTGATGGGATGAGAACTTGCCCTGCTTCATCATGTTTCTACACTATGGAAGAGTGATAGAAATTTAAATCTCCCTTCCTCTTCATTAAGTTGACAGTGGCTTTCCTCTTGAACTCTGTACATCAACAAGAGATCAGGGTCCGGTCCTTACTGGGAGTTCTATGAAGACTTTTTGAATGAATGAACAAAGTATATCAGATAAGCTTTAGTACAATAGCATATTCCAGTGGAAATGATGTAATAGAATCATGCACAGATAACATATCTGAACATTAAAAAATTTATTTTTCCAAAGAACTAGAAGTATCAATTGCCTTAATTATTTTTAACATCATAAAATAGATAAGGACAAGAAAATTGTGCATATTCTGATGGAACTGAAAATGCAATTTTTAGACTTTTGCCACCAAATTGGCTCTTGCTGAAAACAGTTTTACAATCTTTGCATACTCCTCTGTGTCATGAGACATGGAACAACTTTTTCATGAAAACAAAGCACTTCCCAAGAATGTTTCCAGAAATTCTAAAGACTTTTTAAAGGACTATTCTAAATCCTGGTGTTCAGATGGTTTCACAGCTCTCACATAGTTTCCAAGTTCCCTTCTCCCTAATTTGTCCTGGTGAGTTTTGTTTGTTTTCACTCAGAGAGTTTTCTCAACTGGGCTCTGTAGCTCATGTCAGCAAAGAGAGAGTCAAAAATATTCTTACTGTGTGCCAAGAAAGTGGTAACCACACATGCACAAAATAGGGCAGCTCTACTGTCTTTGGCAAGCAGATTTCTCATAGGCTAGCTAAAGATCTTGTAAGATCATTCTATTCTAGATAGGGAAACTATGAGTTCAGTTTTCTTAAGTTCTGCATATACTAACAAAGAGGATAAATATGAAACAGGACTTGGTGGGTTTTGCTTCTGGCTACTCCTGGTCATTTATGTGACACATGACTTATGAAAATAACACTGGCAAAAATGTACCCACAAATATGTTTTGAGAAGTAAGCTATAGAGTATGCATACACCATGACACATAATTACTATGTGGGAAAGTCAAACTATTCAAAGTATGCTTTGCATTTAAATGTAAATGATCGACATATGCCGCCTCTGGATACCCTTAATCTACCCAGCAGTGGACGCCTCCTGATTCCATTACTTTAGTAATGTTTCAATGGCATCCCCTTATTAGGCAGATCAGTAAAAATTTAGCCAAATGAGTCATCTATTTATTAATTCAACAACTATCTATTGAATCATTACTACATTTGTATTCTGCCTAGTCCTGTGCACTAAGAATAAGACCTCCTCGAAGGTGTTCTGATGCCATGTAAGCCCATGTGGAAACAAATGAAGTCCAGCACAGTGCAGTGCAAGATGAGAGGCCCAGCCAAGGGCAGGAAGCACCTTTGCAATGGCAAATTAGGAAAACAAAGAACTCGGGCCATAATTGTAAATACAATGCAATATTTTCTAGGCCTTATCATGTGTCTTTTGTGTCCCATTTACTTTTCTCCTCAGTAATGAACATTAAAAAGATTTTTTTAAAGGGAAAAAGAGAGCTGTTAACTTCCCTTCAGTGAAGCCAGACAGGCAGCTGGACCAGCCATGTTCCACTTTGTGGCTAGATGTGACTATGAGCTACTGAGGGTAGACCATTTTGAAAGAACTCAGATAAGAAGTCCATGCCATTGAAGGATAGGAATTATGGGCAGCCAGCGGAGGCCATGAAATCCCCTTCTAGGCATACCTTTAGAAAGATCTGTTCAATTATCTGACAATTGGTCTTATTTCTGAGTATTCAGAATGATCCTTTATAATGAACATTTCCCTTTTTAGGTAGACATCTTAGACAGTACGCATTCAATTTCTGGATTAATTACTGAAAAATGGATACCTGGCAGGAACTTCTCTTTCATATTGAAGTCAATCAGTACATCTTTTATGTGCCAGGCACAGTCACTGTATTAGATACATAAGACACAACGATTAAAGCTATGTCTGCACTTGAGGAACTCATATCTGGGTTGGGGTGACAGGGAAATATATGATGTAAGTCTGATTTATTCTTATTTCTGCTATGAATTTTTAACTTCAAGTTTGAAAACAAAATCTTTTATTTCACCAAAAAAGTTTTCTTTAAAAGATAGATATATCTTGAATTATTATTTTTTTTTCTGAGAAATTCATACTCAATTTCTCAAATTTTCTTGGTGTGGACATGATGAAAGAGGAGCACTCATTTTGGAAATTGTTTGCTAAAGCTTTGAGAAACTAAAATTGAGAAATTTCACAGTGGCTTCTTAGTTTCTACTGTATCTTTCTAAGAAAGAAAATGTACTATGGGAAAAGACAGTTTGGCACAGTAGGATGAAAGGACAACAGAAATGACCTAGAAAAAGTTAGACAAAGGAAAAGAGAAAATAGGAATAAGAGAATGTGATGTGAATATACATTTAATGAATTCAAATTAAGAATTAATGAATGAAATTAAGATTCTGGTCATTTATGGGAAACATTTTTCATGGATTTCCTTGTATTGGGATTATTGTGTTTATTTTTTTCTTATGCAAAATGTTAACAGTTGGGGAACCTAGGTGAAGAGTACTTGGGAATTCTTTTGGTAATTTTTGTAACATTTTCATAAGCTTAAAATTCCCTCAAAATAAAACCTTAAAAATATTGTCAAGTAATAAATTCAAAAGAAACTAGTACAGCTAAAATTTGAATCTGAATTGTTTGACTTCATAACTGCATTTTAACCATTAATCTATCTCTCTTTTAAATACTAGATAGTTGTATTACTTCCTGTTCTTTGGTAGCTATTTTCCAACTGGAAACTTAGTTCCAAAAGACCAAACCTCTAAATCATGAACTACTGTTTCTGTGTTGCTTATTTTTAGGCTCTCCTGCCATCACTTGCTGCTGAAGCTGATTCATTTACCTCTTCATATGATTTCTTTTCATCTTGGACATAGTATTATTTACCTACTATTGTGCAACACATTTTCTATACACATAATGACTTAAACCAATAAATATTTTATTATCTCTGTGGGTCAAGAATTCAGGAGTGACTTGTTCTAGCTTACAATTTCCCATCAGACTGCAGTCAAGATGTTCAGCAGAGCTTCAGTCATTGGGGAAAATTTAACTGGGACCGGAAGATCCACTTTCAACATGGTTCTTGTACATAGTGTCAGGTTAGTGCTGGCTGTTGGCAGTGTGCTTCAGTTTCTCTCCATTTGGGCTTCTCCCAGGTATTCTTGGATGTTTACAAGAACTGGTGGTTGACTTCTTCAAGAGCAATCGATCCATGAGAGAGAAAGCCAGGTGAAACTGTTCATTTTCCAACTTAGTCTTGGAAGTCGAATAACATCACTTCTCCATATTTTATTTGTTAAAAGCAAATCACGATGGTAAGTCTTTATCCCAAAGGAGCAGAAATTGGATCTTACCTTGTGAAGGGAGGAAGGTGAATGTGAAGGAATTTGCAACATATTTTAAAGCCACCACATGCTGGGCATGGTGGTGTATGCCTGTAATCCCAGTACTCGGGAGGCTCAGGTAGGAGGATTGACATGAGTTTGAGGCCACCCTGGGCTACATAGTGAGTTTGAGGCCAACCTGAACTGCATAGCAAGACTCTGTCTCAAAAATAACAAAAAACTGGAAATAAAATATAAAACCACCATGTGTGGGTTATGGCCAATGGTACATATATTGGCTATATATCATGTCAGGATAAGTATGGCTATGGATTAATAGTTCTAACTATTGCTTCTTGAAATAATTTGCTACAATATTTTTCTCATATTCATACACATGATTTTGCCAAATCCTGAATGGGAAGGATGCTTGGTTTAAATAACCAACAACCCAAACAATACCTGCTTGGGACAAGTGGGTATTTATTGACCCATGTAATTTGAGGATTTAAACACTGACAATATTTTCTATGTCCTGTTTGTACTCTTCTTGATGTGACAGTTCCAGGCTTCCTGATCGTAGAATAGTCTCTCATACATGGTAAGAAGTATGGTTGCTGATCTCTTCCAAAGTTTACATTCTGCAGCTTCTGATGTAAAGGATCTTCCCCATAGTCTAAATTGTCCTCGATTCAAAATGCTGAAGAAAAGTGAGGTGTCCATCTTTGGGCCAAAGAAAGGTCAGTGTTCTCTGACAGGGCAGAAACTGGGGTTAGTATACAGGAAAAAAGGTCATATGCAGAAGAAAAGTGTGTCCTAGAGGAGGAGAAAGAGTGAGAGAAAGAAAATATCAGAATTCTTTAAAAATTTCTAGAAAAAGTACTGATAATGCTAAGTATGGTTATTAACAGTAAAAACAGCATTTTATTTTCACATGTATTTCTGCATATCCACTACAAATAGTGGCAGAAACAACAATTATATGGAAACCATACATTCTTTTGATACTTATTTATGTGGATACCCACAGACAAAATTGCCATTAATGTTAATATATTTTAATTAGAAAAATGTGATCAGTGGCTATGTTGTATGTTTTCATTTGTTCCTCCAAGAAAGCATTTAAGAACTGGTTCTAACCTTTGGTCAGTTATAAAATATAGTTTTCCCCAAAGACTTTCAGCAATGCGGGAGACACTCTGGCAATACTGTCATCTTTGACAAGTGATCGTACTTCCCAGAAGGGCATGAATAAACTGAAAACACCCAACTTCTAAGAAGAAAAAACATCAAATTTTTCAGAACAACAATTCTGCTAGAAGTTGTGAGTGTATGTGTGTGTGTGTGTGTGTGTGTGTGTGTGTGTGTGAGAGAGAGAGAGAGAGAGAGAGAGAGAGAGAGAGAGAGAGAATATAGCAGTCCCAACCTTCATGGTACCAGGAACCAGTTTTTAAAAAAGACAATTTTTCCACAAATGGGGATGGTTGGGATGATTCAAGCATGTTATATTTATTGTGTATTTCATTTTTATTTTTATTACACTGTAATATATAATGAAATAATTATACAACTCACCATAATACAGAATCTATGGGAGCTTTGACCTTGTTTTCCTCTAACTAGACAGTCCCATCTGAGGGTGATGGGAGACAGTGACACCCAAAGAGAACTGCTTTGTTCAGCCTACTCTGTGATCATTTTGGTTGCTGTTATTATGAAAAAACTCTGCTTCACAAACACAGGATGTTGTAAATAGAAGCAGGCTTTACAGTGCTTTTGTGGCAATCTCAGGATGTCACACTTTGATTTTAATCCAGAATGTGCATGGAGATTTGAAGTTGTCTCAAACATATTTTTAAGGCCACTGTCACTTGCGATCTTAAGCAGTTGATCCTCTAGCATAGATAAAGTCAGTTCACCTGACCTGTTCACAAATAGGTCATGGATCCATTCCTTCCTAATTTGGGGGTCTTTTGTGGTTGGAAAGTAATTCTCAAACTTGTGTGAAAGCTGAGGCAGGTGGTCATGTACTAGGTGGGAAAAAGGCGGTCCTAAATCTCTGCTAATGATTGAAACATGTCAAAAAATCTAAAATACAGTGGTACCTTGGTTAATAAACTTAATTTACTCCATGATTCTGGGGAAGATGGTCATGGTCGTATTTGTCATTTTGTGCAGAGCTCATGAACAGAAGTAAAATTGTGCTTAATGCTTTTGTTCACAAACTGAATTGTTCATGAACAGAAGTGATCATCAACTGAAGTATTACTGTATTCACTCATTGCCCTCAGAATTCCAGATTGACTTTGAATGTGGCCACTTTATCTGCCAGCTTGAATACAGTTGTCATTCTCCCCTGAAGTGATAGATTGAGTTCGTTGAACAGGTGGAGTATATCATGAGTAAGCATGTTTTTGTGATTCATTCTGTGTCACTGAAATGTGCTTCCGGTGTGACTGTTTTTCCATAAGATATCTCTGGTCAGTGACGTACCTTTAGAAAGCCACCTCACTTTTCTGTATAAGAGAGGACATGTGTGTTTTGCTTCTATCTCCTCATAGAGTTGCATAAAGAGATGTAAGCTAAGGGCATGTACTTTAATCTGGTTGATAATTTTAATCACAACCTCCAAAATGTTAAGTTTAAGTGACATTTTTCAGCTAGCCAGCATTTCTCTATAGATGACACAGCACATAGACTTTCATTTAGAAGCAATCTCTTTGACCAGAGTAATGGAACCAGAAAGCCATCCAGTCTTCGCCGCCTCTCTGTCCATGCATATACCAACACAAAAATGACCAATTCAGTTTTTCTGATATGTAATTATTCAAAAACTTGATAGTTCTGCAGTTGTGGTATTGGTTTGTAACAAAAGTACACATAGCATGTCCTCATGCACATCCTCCTGAAAGATATATCACATAAAAACAAGCATTGTTGCCTTGTTGTCAACATCACTAGATTCATCAACCTGGATTGTGTATCACAATGACTCACTAATCCTGTCTAACAACTGTGCCTTAATGTCTTCTGGTATTTTATCAGTTCACCTAGTTATGGTACTAGCCCAAAGAGGAACATGTACCCCCTTTTGAACTATTGCCTCCCAGAAAAGTTCACAACAGATGTCCTTAGCAGCAGATAGGATCAACTCTTTAATAAAGGGCTTCTTAGCTTTAGCAATGTGGTTGGCACTAAGAATGATGGTCTCAGTGCAGACACATTTGATGAAGTGGTAGCCTTCAATAATTGCTTCTGTTCGTTGTGTTCACTTTATTTTTCTTTTTAAAAACTCCAAAGGATTGTTTTAATGTAGGGTGCTTGGTCTCCATGTGGCAAGGTAGTTTTGGAAGTTTCATGGCTTCCTTGGATAGCTGGTTGCCACATATTATGCAAAACAGGCTGAGAAATTATGAATCATCTATTGCAATGAACCCATACTTTAAGTAGGACTTTTGGTATTTTCTTTTACATTCAGCTTTCATTTTGCTGGCAGCTTTATAGTCTTCTTCTCTCTCTTCATTGGGCCTTTCCTTCTCTTCAAAAAAAACTCTTCGGTGATGTTTGTTTTTCTCATTTTGAGTAGAATTAACTTGTGGGTTTATTGAACCTGTGAATGTGACAACCGCACAATGTAGTAAAGAGGCTCAGATGGACTGGTAAATAAAATAATGTGTAGGCCACACACAGAACAGAATGAGTGTCACATTCTGAATTAAACCCTGCTGTTAGATACAGCTGTACAATCTAAGAACATGAACTCACTTGCCGCCAGATGCAGCTTAATTGTCCCTTGCCACTCACTGAGAGAGTTTTGATGAGTCTTCAAGCAATTAATTTATTATGGTCTCTGTGCAGTCAAACTTTTCTAATGTTAATCTGTGTTTGCAGCTACTCCCCAGCATAAACATCACCACCACAGCTCCACCTTAGATCATCAAGCATTAGAATCGCCAAGGACTGCTCAACCTAGATCCCTCACATGCACAGTTCACATATGGTTCTCACTCCTTTGAGAATCCACTGTCACTGTTGTTCTGACACGAAGCAGAGCTCAGGCAGTAATGCAAGTGATAGGGAGTGACTGTATATATAGATGAAACTTCATTTGCTTCCTGCTGTGTGGTGGCCTAACTCCTAACAGGTCACAGATTGATACCAGTCCATGGCCCAGAGTTGGGAACCCTTGGTCTAGAAAGTGTAGAGAGTTGTACCCACACACACGTAACTATTTCTTTTTGAATTTTACATATTCAAATATGACCAGAGGAAAAAAGTGTATAAATTCTAGTTGCAGAAATAAAAGTCTTTAAACACACACTGCACACTTTCTTTATAAAATACACTTTGTAAAATGTACAACTAATATGTGCTTGTTTTACAAAACTCTATTACATCAAACATTCAGCTTTAAGCAGGCATTTTCTTCAGTGTATGGCCTGGTTCACAAACACTACCTCTCTAACCTCAATACTGGTCACTGTCAAAAAGGTAGAGCTGTTTTTTAAAATGCCCTCACTGGAGGAAAGATAGCCTCTTTAATAACTGATGCTGGAAAAATTAGGTTTCAACTTGCTAAAGATTAAATCTAGACCCATATCTTTCACCATGCACTAAACTAAAATTGAAATGGATCAAAGATCTAAATATTAAAAGAGAAACATTAAAACTGCTGGAAGATAAGTTAGGTACAACTCTTGAAGACATTGGCATTGGAAAAGACTTTATGAACAAAACCTCAGTCGCGCAGGAGCTAGCACAAAGAATCAACAACTGGGATCTCATCTTATTAAAAACTTCTGCACAGCAAGAGAAAGCACCAACAGAGTGAAGAGACAACCTACAACGTGGGAAAAAAATTTTAGCAGCTGTTCCTCAGACAAAGGACTATTATCTAGAATCTATAAAGAACTTAAAAAAACCAGACCCCCCAAATTTAAAGACCCAGTCCAAAACTGGGCATCTGAAATGAATAGGCATTTCT
Organism: Heterocephalus glaber; assembly: GCF_000247695.1. The sequence continues at coordinate 1,856,833 of NW_004624886.1, forward strand.
CAAAGAAGCAGAAGCAGCAAATAAACGTATGAAAAGCTGTTCAGCATCACTGGTCATTCAAGAGATGCAGATGAAAACAATGCTGAGATTCCATCTCACTCCAGAAAGAATAGCTGCTATCAAGAAATCAACCAATAACAAATGCTGGTGGGGCTATTGGGAAAAAGGAACCCTTCTCCACTGTTGGTGGGAGAGTAGAATGGTGCAACCACTGTGGAAATCAGTGTGGAGATTCCTCAAAAAACTAGGATTAGAGTTCCCATTTGACCCAGCTAGTCCTTTGCTGGCCATCTTCCCAAAAGAATTAAAAGCATTATACCACATCAATATATGTGCACCTGTGTTTATAGGAGCACAGTTTGTAATAGCTAAATGTTGGAAACAGCCCAAATGCCCATCAACTGGTGATTGGATAAAGAAGATGTGATGTGGTTTTTCTTTTTTATAAAATAGAGTACTATTCAGGAATAAAGAAAGATAAACTAGAGACATTTATAGCTAAACAGATGCACCTTGAGGCCATACTCATAAGCGAAATAAATAGGACACACGTCTAAATACTGAATTGTTTCTCTGGTGTGAGAAACTGAGTGTTAATGAGGACCAAAATGTACAATAGATACTGTGAAATAGGAAGAAAATGTTCAAAGGGGAAGGAGAACTAGGGAGGGAGGTGTGGGTGAAAGGAAATAAGGGAAAGAAAAAATGAAGAAAAGAATAAAAAAATGGAAACAAATCTTATGTATATAGGAAGGGATGGAGGGTTTGAAGGGAGGGCAGGAGAATGGGAAAAAAATAACCAAGATATATCATGTACAGGTAAAAATTTTCAATGATGAATGTGATCATGATGTATACCTAAAATGTACCAATAAACTCAATAAATAAAAAAGAAATAAAAAATAAAATTCTATACTATACTCACCATATCAAACAACTTTTTCACTCTCAGATCTCTCATGAGCCTCAGGACATGCCCTCCTTTGTCCTAACCTCTCCACAGTGTCTCTGATAAGTCACATACAAATGTATTCTGGGATCATGCCATTCTGAACTGGCATCTTAGCATTGGTCAGTATTACTGGTAAAGCAGTAGTTCTCCCTTTAATACACCTTCTTAGCTTATCTGGATACTCTAATAGCCTACACTCCCCACTGCATAGTTCTCAGCTTGTCCTTGAGTACCCAATGTGCACAAGACAGGGAGCTTCATCTGCAAGTCCCATTCTATTCTATTCTAGCTCCTGCTACCTCCCACTGGACATTATGGCTGCCGATTGTTCTTCCTTCCTCTCCACAGATTTACATTCTTGCTTTCTCCACCTCAATGGACTCTTAAGCCATTCAATTTATCTATAAGCTAGGAAATAGTGGACTAGAAAGGGAAGCACATTAACACAAAGCAGAAGTCTCTTGTGCCACAGTCTGCACAAAGATCAGGCTTGCCACTGGACTATACTATACCAATGGTTTAGTTCTTGTCATGTGAAGAGGAAATCTGCTTCAAGAATGAAACAGGAATCACAGGTCTAGTTCTCCAGTTTCCTTAGTCCTGTTTTCAGCAAAATTTCCTCCTAACACCTCTAAGACCTTACAAGACCGATCATGTTCTCCTGTTGTACAGCCTGGTCTTTCTTTCTGAGCACACTCAGTGCTAGACTAATCTGCACCAACCATGTGGTAAGGACAACACACTGAGAAGCCTGCCCTGCCCTCTGAAAGCATGGCCTCCCAGCTTCATGCCATGGGCCTTTCATCTCACTAAGAAAAAACAGCTTCCACTACCCTAGGACCAGGCCTCCCACACAGCAGCACCCCAACTACGTTGTCTCTTGTATGGTTTTTCTAGGACAAGGCAGACAAAACCCTGCCTTGTTCCTTAGTTCTCATTTAAGGGCTTCTGCTACAGGTTTCTCCACTGACTACCTGAAGGTAGGGATTTTAATCAACAGTGTTATAAAACTGGCCATGAAGTGGCTAATGGAGAGGATGGGGAGACTGTGGGGGTCATTTCCTGGAATTGTTAGTCAAACTCATAGAGCTATTTGGAGGCTTTGAACAGGATGAGGTTGCTGACTGCTAGGTTGGAAACTCTTTTCCAGGTCTGTATCAGGAATAAGCTGTATGTCCTGGTCAGAGACTAAGCATAAATTAAACTTTTTATTCATTTGTTCAGTTGTTACACACAAACACACATCCACACTTGCATACAGATGCACACATACACACAATAAAAACCAAGTAAATACCACTGCACTTGCAGGTGATGTCCAAGTATGCTTGGTCACTGCACTCAGACCAGCCCCCCTGGGTAGAAGTAGCTTTCTTGTGACTCTGAATTCTTTTCCTCATTCTTTCAGATCAACAGCACATGTATTCTTCTGGCTTTTCTGCCCACCAGTCCACTTAGGGTCTTCTCACAGGCCACTTACCTGAATGCCAAAAGAGGATAGTCATTAAAGATAATTTGAGCAAAACCAAAAAATAATATGGCAAAGAGCAAGTCCCTTCAAAAATATTTTACTTTGGACAAATGTCAAATATGTTTACTGCCCAGACCAATGATAAACCTGTCCCTTGTTCCCCAGCTACCTAACAAGTCTGAGATGCAGATGTATACCTTCAAAAAAGCTAGAAACTTTATTGGCTTTGGACTGACAATATGGAAGTATAAGCAGTCTGAATTCCAATCTGAATCCTTCCAAAAGGTGCAGTCCCCCCAAAAAGCCTTTACATAGCCTACTCAAATAGGAGACCTTTTACAATGTAAGTCCTTTCTCGCAACAACATTGCCTCAGATAGGTCACTGAAAGTCAACTTCTACATTTAACCTTCAGATTTTAACAACCCCCCACCACTATTAGTATGAAAAGCCTCTCTTTCTAAAGCCACCAAATACTACTCATCAGGCAGATAGTTTAAAAGAAAACATGCTCATAGTTATTATCAACAAATCCATTTATGGAACTACTCAAGACATTCAGATAAATTGAATCAAAGAAAAAATGTGTTTTCATGTTCTCAAAGAGGTTAGAATGCCAGACTGAAAACACTTCAAGGACACACAGTGTTTGGTCCTCTCTCTGAAGCAGCTCTCAGGATTTGTGCTAAGAACCTGGAACAAGGTCAAGAGATTCTCCTAAAGACTGAGAATATCTAATATTGAGCCTGAGCCAGCATCTCCTGAGAGCTTTAGAAGATGAGACCAGAAAAACTGAAATTTACTGATAAATTCATGGAGCAGAATGGATGCTATAAATGGGAGCCATCATCACAGAGCAAGAGCCATATGTAACAGGGAATGAGTAAAGTGAAGAGGGTTCTAAGTGTCTTAATGTGTTAAAGTATCCACAGCTTGCTTTTGCATGTGTAGTTTGCATGAATTTATGAATCAATCTACCAATGTGTTCCAGGTCCTTGGCTTGGTGCTGGAGCTCCAATCTGAAACAATTCAGATTTACAGACTACCAGGGGAGGCAGACAAATAGAGATGAATGGATTCAGTGTTGGGGTAAAGGCGAGGTACTGTGGGAGCCTGTGGGAGCTCTGCCAAATCCAGATTTTGGGTAGCAGTCATGGAAAGCTTCTCAAAAGAGAAATGACTTGCCCCAAGACTTCTATGAGCTAAGTATGTACATAGGTCAGGCTGGAGAAAAGTAAAAGGGTAAACAAACATAAATTGCCAAGAATCAAAGCAAGAATTTGATATTTTTCTACTAAATGTCAGATGTCAAAGAATGAGCTTCAAAAATATACTATCTTTTATCAACCAGTTATACACTAAGATAGAACAGTCTTCTGAATTAAAGTTATGTCAGAACAGAGAACAATGGGTCGATGACAATTTTGCTAATTATTTTGAGTTGACCCTTCATAACAATGACTATATATTAGTATGATATAAACTCCAAAATCATCTTTAAGCATCTACCAGCATGTTAGTAAATCAATTAAATAGACTTTGGGCGATATCTAAGATGCACGTTTTTACCCAAGATGTCACTTCGGTGTAGTCTGGAAGAATATTAATACTGATAATTAAAATTTAGAGACCACAGAACACATGTGTAAGATGCTGGATAAATGTTTCTTTTGTGCAAATAGTAATGATATAAATGAAAATAACATTTAAGTACTTAATATTTTCTAGGAGAGCTATTGTAGGAAGAAGAACTCTAACCTGAAAGGGGGTGCCAGGGAGTTTCCTGTGAAGGAGGCTGAGAACAGAACCTACAGTATTTGTGAGACCTGGAACTTTCAGAAACAGATATAAAAAGAAGAAACTGAACAACTACAAAATTCATTTTATTTTTGTTGTTTCAATTATGTTCCACTTCATCTTACAATACAATTTTGGCAATCATGATGCCAAGGATGACCTACTTGTGATACTGAGTCCTTCTCTAAGATTGTGTTAAAAGACTAAAAAGGTGGCCAAAATTTATGGCTATAGGATAGGTGGGAATCCTTCCATTAGATGATTCCTAATATTGGTAATGGTTGGCTGACTATTGACTGGCTATAGATTTGATGGGCAGGACCAAGCAACATTGGTTTGTACCAGCTCACAAATTCTATTGAAAATGGAGGAATTGGTCACAAGAAAAGACAACATGTAGGGAGGAAAGGCCTAATAATTGTGTTATGGGTGATGCTAATAGGACTTTTTTCCTCAATAGTTTTCAAACTTTCACATTTGTAAGAATCTCCTGGGAAGGAAAAGGGTATTTTTTCCAGAAGTTCCTACTTTGAGAGAATCTGATTCTGTGGGCAGTGGAGAGGTAATGGAGGCCTGGAACATTTGCAGCAAGCACACAAGTGATTCAGATAAAGAAGACTTGGCAAAGATCGTACTTTGAAAACCACTTTGGAAATCTCAGTAAAATAAAGATAATGGAAAGAAAAACTAGTCAACACAAAGCTAAGGGGAAGAAAAAGGACAGTAGAAACACAAGTTCCAAAGTTAATAGGAGCCCAAATAGGAATCAAATTATAAAATCACACAATTAGTGATATATTGTAATTAGCAATTATAATTTCTTTAGTTATTGTTGATTCTCTGCTTATTTCCATAGAAATGGCTAGAAAGGAAAAGGAAATAAATATACACTTGGCAACCAAAAATAAACCCTATTATGTATTTTGAGAGAAGATATCTGGGGCAGAGGGAGAAAATATGCCACTTGCTGCCCTATGTGAAAGCCGCATGCCTTACTGGGCACTAGGGCCTGCTTTAATTGCTTACTTGTAAATCTGCATTCCTGAACAATTTTCTAGCTGCCAGGAGCTGGGGTTCAACTCAGGTGTGTGACTCTGACTGGCCCAAGCCTGGTAGGGTAGGAAATATACCAGGAAATGAATGACTGCTGATAAAACTTTAAGTTTGCCGAGAAGGAAAGTATTAAAGATTTAACTTTGAGAAATATAAATGAGATGTTTTTATTTTAAAGGATTTTTTTTATTACTGAAAATATTAAATTCAACAATTTTATTATTACATGCAATAAATTATTAGTAATTTTTAAAAATAAAGCAGTGCTACAATAACAGACATGATTATTTAATCATTATTAACTTTTTAACAGGTATCTAGAGGTTTTCAAGTACTGAATCAAATGCATACAGAGACCATTGCCTTGAGGAACACATAAAATGAATTTAAATGACCAATTGATATGAACAAAAACTATAATATAAATATGTTTGATACTTTTTAACTCAACAAATATATCATTCTTTACATTCAAAAAACGCTTAAATAAACATCTTCAGTATTTATTCTGTCACATGTCCTGTGAAGAAAACTGGACCCATACAATAGTTTTTTGGTAATGTCGTCTTGGATTATTTCACCCAAACACACTATATGATTAAATCAAGTTCCTTAAGAAGTGCAACCAACCATACTTGATTGAAATGAAGAACAAACTGTATGAAAATATCCTAGAGTGAAAAATAATAAGACATCAGGAAAACTGTTGCCTTTTTAAAGCATCATTTCCCCCTCTAATTCAAAATTCCTTTTCTGCCACAGTCCCATGGGCTACTGAGCTGCCAACAAGAGCCATAATCATGGGGAACACAAGCCAGACACAGGGTCAGGGCAAGCTGGAGGACAGCCCTGGCTGATGGAAGGGGACGGGCTGCCTTCCTCGGAAGAGCAGCTCCCCTCCACAGTGAAGATTAGGGCAGGTTTGACTTGAAAGCCAATTATTGGTGAAAGAGAACCAGATGTCAAGGGAAAGGCTCAGGAGATATGGAAATAATAGCCATGGTTGCCACTGCTTTTTATTTAAATAGTAAATGCTCAAAAAAAAAAAAAAAAGGTAAAAACAAAACCAAACCACCCCTCCCCCCAAAACCCCCTTCTCAAATACAAATTACCACCAACAGAATGCACATGACAGAAAAGTCCAAGATGACCTGTATCTCAGGTCAAGCTACCTTATAAAAGATGTTTTATGTAGATAAAGTAATAGTGAAACTATCCAGACTGGTAGTATAGACACAATTTCTGAACAAAGTTCAAGGGTGTGGGAGTTAAGTACAGCAACACTTGCCTACCACTGAGTTGAAGTAACCAAGCGGAAGGGCTGGGCATGGTTTTGGGGTTCAGGGAATGGGACTCCAGGGTCCACTTACCCCCAGCCTATTTACAAAACCTACTATTAGTGGTGAGTGATAGGGGAAGGGCCAGAGCTAGAGAAATGTGAAGACTTTTCCCTTAGCAGCATATCAGCAACTAATGTTATACAATTTCCTTTTTCTGACCACAGAATTGCTAGTCATTACAGCTTCTAGGCACTGTGCATTGTTGTTGTCATATATTACCATACACAATAGAGTTTACCACAAATACGGCAATGGAACTTTAAACAGTGAAATCCTTCCAAAATACTATGATTTGTAGAACAATAGTTCAACAGGAAGATGTGTGACTTTCTATGGGAACTCACAATAAGAGCCAGATCATAACGATAATTAAGGGTATTTGGAATGTGCCCTTGAGTAGAAAAGTTCAAAATAAATAATAACTTGAAATACTATACAGTAACACCTTTAACAACTTCATGTAAAAGGATTTATTTATCTCAGTCATTTTATCCTTGCCATCCTGTGTACAAGTTGAATTATGGGAAGGTTTTATTTTCTATTTCCTCTCTTCCCTTTCTCCCTTTACTGTTGAAATATGCAGGCTATATGAACTGAATCCTATACCCTTCCATAGATACAGATTAAAATTCCTCTTCTACAAAAACAATCTAAGATCTAAGCTATACTAATGAGCTAACAGTGATCTTCATATGCCAACTGTTTTAAAATATTGGAAATTTCAGTTTTCAAAGGCTTACATCAAAAGATTAATTCAAAAATGCTACAAAACAAGAATTCCTGCATAGTTTCTCCTGAATCTCCAAACATGGTCTCTACTGGCTTCTCCTTACTACCTTAAGTATGACCATCATAATATAATTTCTCATTTTGCCATATTGAAAATGTCAATATGGTTGGGAAGGAAGATTTATTATGCCTCGTTAATGATACACAAGTTGAATTTCTATGCTTTTTTTCCCTCTGAAAATTGATCAAGTAGTTTTTTTAGAAAATAAGATAGTGAGATACTCTAGAAAAGTAAAGGAAGAGAAGCTCATTTGTGGAGTCTATTCTATGCCAAGCACATGGCATATGTATGTAGTACAGTGCTACATATACTATTGTATTTATTCCTCACCTAACTGATATGATGTGGGTAGTTTCTCTATTTTATAAATGAGAATGTTGAGATTCAGAGAGGTAAATCTAATTGTTTAAGCTCAGAAGTAACAAAGATTCAATCCCAAAGACACACGAATCCCAAAGACAAAAGTCTTGCTGTATTAAGAAGTACTGAACAAAGTCTTTGTAAATAGGGAGCAATGGAGGGGTTGAAGGGAGGGCTGGGCAAGGGTGAAAAATAAGAACCAAAAAAAAATAACTAAAGATGCAAATTTCCAATGATGAATGTCATTATATTGTATACCTAAAATGCACCAATGATTAGAATGAATAATCGATAATGCAAAATAGGAAGAAAGGGTCCAAAGGGGTAGGGGTAGTGGGAGGGTCAGGGGAAAGGAAAGAAGGGAAAGGAAAAATGCTGAGAAATGGAAAAAATGGAAATAAAGGGTTTGTAAATAGGGAAGGGTGGAAGGCGTGAAGGGAGGGCTAGGAATGGGGAAAAAATAAGAACCAAGATGCATTATGTAAAGGTACAATTCCCAATGAGAAATATAATTGTGTTGTATACCTACAATGTACCAATAAAAGAATTTAATAAAAAAAAAAGTGCCTTTCAAAAAAAAAATAAAAAGACTTACAGAGACAAGATCTAACCTGAAGAATGCTTGAAAAATTGCATAAGTAAAATTCTTACTTAGTTTTAAGTTTAGATAATAGACGATACATATATGCAGTGCCATTAGGGTAAAACCTAATGCCATTTGGTCTATTAAAGGAAAAAAGTGAGAGAGAAAAAGTTATTATAATCCAGCGAGGACAATGTATCTAAAAGTGTATCTTACTACAATTGTCTTATGTGTTTTACATACTTTTTGGGCCTAGGTTAGTCTGCTTTTTAATCTGTATTTCTAGTTTTTAACTTTCTAAATTATCAATAAATAAATGTGATGCTAGCAAAAATAAAAGAGGGTGGAGCAAAGGGGAAAAAAAAGAATTGAAATGTGTTAAGTACATGTACTGATTCCCTATAATTAATGTAATCATTATGTATGGGAAAAATGTACTAATAAAAGTCAAGAAAAGAAAAAAAAAAAAAAAGAAGTACTGAAGGCTACAGACATGCAAGCCACAAGTGGTGTCTAGCAGAACTGGCCCTATCACCAGTCCTTAAGTCTGGACCAGGAGCAGATCTCTGATTTTCTGACTTCTAGTGACCACACAGAAGGCTCTGATGTCAGAATCAGAGTTTGGCTCTTTTGCCCACTAGACTGTGCTAATTTCCATGAATCAAGCCCAACCTTTCATTCTGGTCTGGGATGGCCGGAGCTAAGAATTTACCTGTGCAATGCTTCTTATGGAAATGTGGAAAGGGAGCATCAGAAATGAGGCTATCTCTCCAAGCACCTTTTAAAAAACGGCAATTAATCCTTCATGGTAATTGTTCTTATATGTGGTGTTAAGACATAGATGCACGATGCCCTTGTGAGGGACATGACATAGGCATGTCTTCATCAGTCACAGGAACATGGACCTGAAAAGGACTAGAGCTGGCAAAGACCACATTTAAAAAGCAGGAGAAAATAGAATTAGGACTGAAACTTTTTAAATAAGGCATGTCATATCAGTTAAAATAATAAAAGCCTAGAAAATATCCAGTTTATATTTAGTGTTACAAATTTGCTCCAAAGTATGTTTTCATAAATCAACTTCTTCAATCTATCCAGTGTTACCAAACAATTTATTCAAGGTTATTCAACCAATATACTCATTTGTGGCAGAATGAGGCTTCAAACTCATTGTGCATAATCTTTATCAATGCAAATACACTTTTTCAAGTCAATGACTTAAAATCTGTCTTAGTTACTTTTCTTGTTCCTGAGACAAAGTATCCAATACCCACAACTTGAAGGAGGAAAGGTTATTTCAGCTCACAGTTTGTAGAGGTTTCAGTCAATAGTTAGCTAGCTCCAAGGCAGGGTAGCATGGCAGAGGGGCATCACAGAGGAGAAGCAGTTCATGGCATGGCAGAGAGAAGGCAGCAAGCAGCATCAGCAGGAGCAAAGTAGCAAAACAGCTTCTTTCTATCCCTTTATATTCCATCCAGGCTACCTGCCTTTTGGGTGGTGCCACCCATATCCAAAGGCACACTTAACCCCAGCATCACACACCCTAATCCAGCTACCCTTGAAGCTCCTCACCTAGACTGCATTTAGGGGTACATCTAGACACAAGTGATACAAAATCCTCTTGTAAGAAATTGTAGTACCTTATTTTGATCTGATGTTTTTATGGTGATTGAAATATTTTAAGCCAAACATTCTCAAGGATGTTCTCAAATAACAAACACTGAGAAGTATTTGTCTTATTCTCATTCCTTCATAAGTATATAGTGGAGTTACTCAGGAACTATAGGACATGTGGTGATACCATTGCTCTGATACTTTTGTTACTAAAAACTTACCATGCTTAACCTTAATATAGTGAATATATTGACATATTTCTTATAAAAAACTTTTTTTTTTTTTTTTAGTACTGGGGATCGAACTCGGGACCTTGCGCTTGCGAGGCAGGAGGCGGAACCACTGAGCTAAATCCCCAGCCCTAAAAAACCTTTTTGAAGTCCAAATCATTTATAAATTTAAAAGAGTTCTGAAATCAAAAAGTTTGAGAACCACTGTTTTAAGGGCATCACAAAACTTAAGATATTTCCTGTGAAATTAATCCTGTTACTAACAAGTTTAGCATATGCATGTTCACAATTTTTATAGAATTCTTTAATTCTTATCATACTTAAATCTAGGTAAGAAAAGGAGAAAATCAAACCTATAAGGGATCTCATTAATATCCTGAATGCTATTTTCAACTGTTAGTGTTTTACTGGCCGCAGTCAGAATAATTTTAGTCCCTGGGTCTATAATAGAGTCATAATTTTTACCAATTTTATCTAATATTCACCAGGTAAGTGCTATATCTTCTTACAATACTGAATAAATAGCTAACAAAACAGTTTCTCAGATATCAAATATTGGACATTTGTGAGAGAACACACTGAAAATATATGTGATGGAGAAAGATCTGCCTGCTGGTGCTTGGGTACACGGTGACTGCACTTTCTGTTCCAGCTTCCTGTGGGCTGCCTGGGGGCTGTCCACATCCCCTGGGCATTCTCCCAAGGGTGGGCCCACAACCATAACAACCTCACACCACTTTACTGAGCAGCTGGAAGGAGCAGGTTTCAAGCTGAGGCCAACTGAAGACAGTCTGAACATATGTAGATCAGTACCCTCTCCAGGAGATGCAGCCTGACTAGAATCCTGTGCAGAAAGCTCACCTTCCCCGCTCCATGTTTGGCAAAAGTGTGTTCTGTGGTCCACCAAGAAATATGCCACATCAACTCTCCACCTTGATATTATTAGATGAGTCAATGAGATGGAATAAAACAATCCTGGGCCAACTCTGCTCTGTAATCACTGGGTCTGGAGGGTCTTGTCTTATCAAAATCAATAAAGTCACCATTCTTTTTCATTGTGTAGAATGGTATGGCTTACAAAGCCCATACGTCATTGTAATCCCTCAAGAATGCTATGAAGTAGACTGAGTAGGTATTGTCCTTATTTTATAGATCAGAAAACTGAAAACCCAGAATGGCAAGTCATTTATTCTAGGCCATAGGGAGTAAGATCCTTGTCAGGTCTGGAAGGGGCCTATTGGTGACAGACTCACATGAAGTCCATAGACTAGGCAGTATCGTGTAGGGAAAACTTCCTCATTGAATCTAAAAGGGTCTACCTTGAAGGGATGTTTCTGGCACAGGTATATTTGGAAGGGAGGTAGACAGACCAAAAGAAGAAAGTGAAATTGCAAAGGGAGAGAAAAATAATCAGGAAAAACACTCATTCTTTTATAAAATTTACGACAACTTTTACTTCTTTACTAGTGACACTCAAAAAATCTAAGTTTATCATTGTCACATTCCAGAGATTAAGAAAAAATTCTCATGTAAGTACCAAAGTCATCGCTGGAAACAATATGAAAATACCTGTTGACACAATTTCTCTTTATTGGTGTCAGGAGCCAAAATGATTAAGATTGCTGAAGAGACTCAAGTTTGGGAAAAGAGTTCTCCAGTACTTATTCACCAAGATGCTCCCTTGAGGTCTCCAAGAGTGCAGAGGCAGCAGCCTGGGACCAGATCTAGTGCTGCATACAGAATGGCCCTGCGCAGGACATGCTGGAGTTTCTTTAGCCATTGATTACTTTTACAGCTGCTGCTCTAAAAACAGAATGGACAATTGTTTCACTTTGTTTCACTGAGTGTGCAAAAAGGACTAGCAAATAAAAAAAAATCCATAGGCTGTGTCTTACTAATGAATCAAATAAGCTTTTCCTTTAATGTGTTTGTGACTATACTTATAAAAGAATGGTAACAAATAACGAAACATTAGCATTTTATAAAAGGTTCAATACCATTAATGAGGTAGTAAGTAAAATGCTACAGTCCAGTGAATGTGAAGCTAGTAAGAAGACTGCCACCCTGCAGATGTCTAGACTCCAGACTTGGAGTGTTCTTTTGGACTGGGTAACTGATCATACTTCTATTTTAGTAGAATGAGAATTCATAATATAAATTACAGGTACTTTATTTGAAAACTAAGATATATTTTATCTTCACTTTATTTTGTGCATTGAAATTTATACTTCCCATCCCACCTTGAGCGTGAATAGCTCTGCTGAACATAATTGTACTGTACAGTCATCTTTATTGGTCATTTCTACTTAACTTTCCTTTCTTGATCTAGTCTGATTCTCCGTTTACCAGCACCAGCTTTTCACAGCTGCAGTTTCAGAGCCAATCTCTCTTCCCTCCAAGGGACATTTATTTGCATAACCATCGCAGTTTCCAATTACTCCACTGAGTAAGTGCCACTTAGGATTCTCATCAATCTGTTGTTGCTTTTATTCCAAAGTAGTAGCAACCTTGAATGCTAGATTTGATAGAAAGATATTTTAGAAGAAATAAAATGAGATACCTACTCTTCCAGTAATTCCCTTGTGTGGGCTTTTCACATGAAGAGTTGGTTACTAATAAGATGAAAATCATTCACCTGAAGCAAGCACATCAGTCACCATGGTTTTGAAAGAGTGTCTTTGAATTATCGATCACTCGGCACTCTTATTTGAGATAAATATAGTCTTTTTTAAGACTTTCTTCTCTCTGTTTTGTAAAATAAAATAATTGTTTTAAACAGATATTTTTGAAGTGTGCCATAATCCACTGATGTCTGTCCAAGAGCTTGTACCTTGAAACTACTTTATATCTGAAGTAAAAAAAAATTATTGAGTGGAGTTCGAGATTTTCTAAGTGACACCATATTCTACTGCATAGGAAATATGTTAAATCCAGGTTACAGTACATTGATATAACAGTCCTTGAATCATATATAAATGAATAAAAGTACTGCAATATTCTTATTTGATAATTATCATAATAAATAAGTCATTACCTGAGAGAGAATGTCAAGTTTTTTCCACTGTTCTGTTCCCAATTTGAAGATTATTTTTAAATGAATTTAGAATTCATTATCATATCATTATTTATACGATTGAGAGTATGGGTTCTGGAGGAGACAGTCAGGGGACACAAGAGTGGTCTTGCCACTTTAGGATTGTAGGGAAGGAAAAACTTTTCCCATACCCTGTTATGTTCTGTATCTGAAGTCTTCAAATTAAACAAAAGACAGATTAACATAAGGAAATGTGCTTTTATTTGACATTAATATTTTTACATACACAGGGCTTAACAAGAAAAGGAGAAAAAAAACTTAAAGAAATGGCTAAACTAGGGAGACACTTATATACTCTTTTAACATAAGGAAATAAATTATGGAAAAGTAACTGAGAAAAGGAAGAGGGCTTTGGGTTTCTAAGAGTAGTACATTGTGGGAAAGTAGATATGGAGGTAATGATAGATAAGGGTTTGTTTATATACTCATCTAAGAACTGTTTTCATCTTTAAAGATAAAGGTTATGTCTCTTCTTGATGTGGAAAAGGGAGCACTTTCAAAAGAGAAATTTATATCCTGTTTTTAGGGGTATAGGGGAAGGACAGAGAGCTCTTTCTATGTCTGCTTTTTCTCAGTAGCTTTCAACTAGAAATAATCCTAGGCCAAAGTAGCATATTTTGAGCTGACATATTCTGATCTCTTTCAGGCTCTATGACCTTCAGCAAGTTCCTACAATCTTCTAAGTCTCAGTGTCCTCTTATGCAAAGTGGAGATAGGAATACCATTTATATCATATGGCTGCTGTGGGTATTAAATAGATAATCTGAATACGAAACTCAGCACAGAGGTTGGTACATAATAGAGTACAATAAGAATAGCTATTATTACTTTTTTTATCTTAAACATCTCTTTTTATGCTTTCATAAACAGAGACATAGCATAGAGTATAACCCTACCAACTCTGTCTCTTAATAAGCATATGTATAGATATGTATTCAAGAAATGCGGAATGTGATAACTAATAATATCAAGATCACTTAGTGTAAAGTATAAATGGTCAATAGAGATTTAAAAATCAATATTTAAGCTGACAATAACATGGGAGAGGAGGTTTAAATTGAGGAATTTAGGCTCAGATTTGTTATGGTTTGTAGGCCTCATGTGCTTATAGCTGGTGCTTTGGGAAGGGGATTGGATCATGGAGGTGCACAACTTATCAATGGACTAATGATGCTGGTAGCTAAAGCATGGTAGGAGGAGGTGGGTCACTAGGGGCATGACCTATAAGGGTCTATTTCCTTCCCTTCTCCTTTGAGTGCTCTGTTTCATCCACAGCCATCCCATAAACAAGCCTCCTCCTCGGCCATGATGCCCTGCCTTAGAGTCAGCTGACTAGGAACCGAAACCTCTACAGAGTGTGAGCCAGAATAAATCTTTCCTCCTTAGAATTGCAAGTATTGGGTATTATGTCTCATCAATGAGAAAGTAACTAAGACAAGATTAAATATTTTTGTAACTATAACTCCTTAGTTGTGTGTGTGTTTGTGTGTGTGTGTTTTTCTCCTCATCTACTCTTAAAATCTGGATCATTATGTTTATGCTCAATTCTAACCAGTCACTGGATCATGCCAGTATTCCCTACCTCACTTCCATTATTTTCGTTTAGCTCCCAATCTCATCCTCTTTCATCATTGTAATGCCCTCCTGGACAGTCTTTTAATATTCTCCTTCTTCTATCCTACATTCTGTCAACAGATTGATTTGCCTCAAAAACCACTTTGTTTAATCTCTTTGATTTCTCATGCCCTACTGGTAAGACTATAATTCCTTGAAAGATGTTTTCCAATCCTACTCTAATTTACCTTTCTAGCTGCATTTCCCCCAGTCCCCTACCCTTATAATCCACCCTAGTAAGAGGAAAGTACTCTAGTATGGGAATAAGAATGTGGACTGAAGAGCAGGATCCCTATATGAAATCCAGCTCCATCATCAACAAGTTTTAAACTAAAAGTCCAGATATTTTGCATTGTGGAATAAGTATTATATGAGCCTTCTTATGGTGAAAATGTGGGCTTTATGATATGCACTTTACTCATAGGTAAGGGTCCTTCCTAAATTTTCAAGGTAGAAAATTAACATATTTTTCATGTTTAAAGTAATCAGCTTATATTAGTTAGCTTTCTTGTTGCCTGGGCGAAGTATTCAGAACAAACAACCCAAAGGAGAGGTTTGAGTGGGCTCACAGCTTAGGAGGATTCAGTCCATGGTTAGCAGGCTTCAAGAAAGAAACAATATGGCAGAAGGGGATGATGGAGCAAAGCTGCTCACCTCATGATGTCCAGGAAACAGAGCTGGGGAACAACACCAGAGAGAAAGAGGCAAAGGTCCAAATATAGTACTCAAAATCATGCCTCCATGACCACCCAGAGACATCCAGAAATATGCTTTACTAATCTTTAGTCTTTTCTCAAGTCAATCGAGGCTAAGATGCAGCTTCACTGTTACACATCTAGATGAATATTTCAAATGAACTGTTCCAGAGAGAGAGAGAGAGAGAGAGAGAGAGAGAGAGAGAGAGAGAGAGAAAGGGAATAGTTGTCAGACAGAAGAGGTATTTGGGGCATCAACCATGAGAGTTCTGCATGAGTTCCTTGGCTAAACTCAGGAAACCTGGAGAGTTGGTGGGACAGGGGCACAGGATGGAGAGAGCTGAGAGAGTACACTTGTTAGAAGGCTAGTAGTCTGCCTCTTCCTTCTGTGCTTCACTCTTCCAACACCCCTACTCTTCTAGTGGGAAGGAATGCCCAGAATTACTTTATCCTAAGGGCTTTCAGTTCAGGTAACTGAATATGACAATGGGTATGCTAAAATGTGGAGAGAATTAGTTTGAAGGTGCTGCTAATGTTACATGTGTGAAAGCCGTACTTTTTGAATCTGGGTCACTCAGCCAAAGAATAGTGAGGATAACAGAGGGACCTAGTAAGATTCTTTGACCTGAGGGAAAACAGCTCCCCATGATTTCTCCCAAGTCCAAGACCTGGATAGTTCCCAGCTTTCCTCCCACATGATTTGCTCATAGACTGGCTCTGGGAGTGGTGTAGAAAGTCATCTACCCAGAATCATTTATATCTCCCAGACAATATCAGTATGTTTTCATGTCACCAAAAGCTCTTTAGAATAATAATAGTAACATTTTGGAGCCCCTACCATGTTTTAGAACCTTATAGAATCTCTATACTCTCCATCGTCTTAATCTTATAAAGGAACTGAGGCTCATTTAGGTTAAGTAGTAGAGCTAGGACCCTAACCAAGTCTGTCTGCCTCCTGAGACCTAAGACTTGCATCTTTTTTCATAGAGATCTATATCACTCTTACCTATCTTATTTTACTCTCCCACAGTTTTGATTTTTCACTTTAGCAAAATTCTGAATGGAGGTTCTGCCACAGAGACAAAAGCATACTTCATGAAGTTTTTTTATTACTCTTTCTCCAACCTCTTTTAACATGGGATGGGATTAGAGGCAGACTTGGATGTTAATATAGTTCCCATGTTATCCCTCATAAAGATTTAAGAGAAAATGTAGAAAGAAAAGCAAAACTAAGCTAATAACTCAGTATGTGTCTGTTAGTTATAATACAATAAAAAAGAAAGCTAGTCTCAAATATAGCCAAAAGTTACATTTAGAAGATAAGTGCAAGATATTTAGAAAGTACCTCATAAAAAATGTATGCTGTTTTATTATGGCCTTTAATCCAAGCAGTTGATGCATCAACAAATCTTTATAAGGAAACTATTATGTGACAGGCATGGTCTAGGTGGCTACAGTACATCTGCTTTGTTTTACAAGTTTCATTTTTCCTATGGAGTTTCTTATAAACTTTTCAACATTCCTGTGTTCAGGCTACCTGTCATAAAATATGAAATAAATTATGTTAAATGTCAAGCTAGCAGTACCAGTGATTTTTTTGACTACTTTATGGGATTCATTCATTTTATGACTCTTTTGTCTGCAAAGACGAGATAACTTTTCATATATAATGACATTCTTGTAACTTATAATTTGGTTAATAATTATAGCTTTTTTTTTATCTTAAGGACTGTTATTTGAATGCTGGATCAAATCATGAATGACTTTTCTACAGCTTTTATTCTTCCAAATCTATTTAACTGAAGCTGTGTTTAAAAAACAGACTAAAGGGGCCGGGGATTTAGCTCAGTGGTTTTGTTGCCTGCTGTGCAAGCAGAAGGACCAGAGTTCGATCCCCAGTACCAAAAAAAAAAAAAAACACAAGACTAAAAAATGCATACCCTAGATCTGGCTCTCAAATTTAATCAGACTGGCAATCCATGTCATCACACTCATTGTATTTGGTTTTCATTAAAAAAATTCTCAAGTCTCAAGTTTTACACTTGACTTTGACCACTTTACTCTTATGATTTATGTCTTTTTGATGCCTAAATTATTAACCTAGATTATTTGGATCAGTGCCAAAGTGCACTGCTAAATCTTCCTGAACACTGCCCTGATTGATGTTCTACTTGCCACACACTGTTCTCCTTGGCTCCCTTTTGATCTTGTCTTGTTCTCTTTTTTCGCAGGAGAGTTGAGACTGTGTGAAGCTCTCAATTACACAACAGGGTTTTATACAGAAGGTGCACATACACAAATAGTGAGGATGCTAACAGAACTGAGGAGTTCTTTCTCTGTGGGACTTAATGACAACTGGCCTCTTGTATGAAAAACATCAGGCCTTGTGCACTAAAAACAAGGCAGGAATCCAGCTGAACCTAGTTGCTATTTTTTTGGTATCCTTTCTAAGAAGTTACCATTTTCATGAGAATGAGGTGCTTATTTCACCACAGACATTTTAACTTTGGAAAGCAACTCTTTGTAGTTCTAATTTCTCCAAAGGCAGTATTTTTCAAGCTTGTTTTTGTCTTCTGTGTTTGGACATCCAAGTTCTCCAAGCTTGTGTTTCCTCTGTACTTTATGCCATCATAGCTACACTGGGACTTGGCAGATATAGAAGTTAATTCATGCTATTTTACCTCACTACATATTTTCGTGTATCTATGAAATTGATTCAAATCACTATTTCATTTTGGCAATGCTAAATGTTTTATACAATATTACTATTTTGCTCTTCCTGCAGCACAGTTAGTGGAGTAGGGCTATAATAACATGGCTGGCCACTATCACAATATTGTACCCCCTTTAATAACAGGCCCTAAAACATTGAGTTTCAGAAAAGGCAGTAAAAATGTTTTTATGAGTACTGGTAACAAGTTTCTGTCAATAGGTTGCTCTGATATTTAATTCATACCATTTTTAGAAAACATCTTGAGCTAACTTTCTCTCTTCCTTCTTCCCCTTCCTTCCTTTTTTCCTTCTTTTTTCTTTTTTTCATTTTTTCATGAGTACTGGATCTACCCAAGTAGTCATTTTACACTGAGCTACTTTCACAGCCTATTGTAATTATTTCTGTTTGATGAAATGGCCTAGTTTGCTGATGAGAACTAAAACTTTAAGAAGCAGATTGGTTTATACTTGTTAAATAAAGCAAAGCATTATTGATTTTGGAGTTAAACACAGACATTTTCAGGACCGTAATAGACTGAAAATATGTGTGCCCTCCAAATGTATATGATGAAGACCTAATCCATACTGTGGCTATATTTGGAGATAGGAACGCTAAAGAAGTGATTAAGCCAAACATGGTAGCAAATGCCTGTAATCCAAACATTCTGGGAGGCTGAGGCAAGGGGATTGCACATTCAAGCCAAGCATGGGAAACTTCACAACTTATACCATGTCTCAAAATATAAAATAAACTAAAGGGGCCGGGGATTTAGCTCAGTGGTTCTGCTGCCTGCCCCAAAATCGCAAGGACCCAAGTTCAATTCCTGGTTCTAATAAATAAATAAATAAATAAATAAATAAATAAATAAAATAAGGGCTGGGGGGTTGCTTAGTGTGAAGGCCCTGGGTTTCATCCCCATTATTGCAGAAAAAACAGAGATGTAATTAAAGTGAAATGAGGTCATAAGAGTGGGGCCTTGATTCCATACCAGACACCATAGAATACTTGTATCTTCATACTCTTCACTCCCACCCTCACTTCACAAAACAACCCTTCTGGCACCTTAATCATTGACTTCCAGTCTTCAGAACTGTGAGTAAATAAAATTTTTGTTGTCAAAGCACCGTGTTTTGTTATGACAGCCTGAGTATACTAAGACAATAATTAGCTTATTTTCTTGAAGAAGTTTAGGTAAGGTAAGCAATTTAAAATGGTAATGCAACCGCGTATGTTCCAAAATAAGTTTCTATACTGAGGTATTTGAAAATTGTGAATGCCTTATGCTGCAGGGTTTTCTCTGTGGCTGTTGAAATTTCACTAAACAAGCCACTTAAAACTGTTGATCCAGGTATATCTCAGCAATATCATTCAAATATGATGATAGTTTTAAATTTCCAAACAAGGTGCAGCAACAGAATTTGCTGAACTAAGATATTGAAAGTACTGTAAAGTAAAATAATATGAGTGCCAGGAAATTTATAAAATAAAATCTTGCCTTATAATATTTATTCATTTAATTATGTCAATTTTAACCATATCGCAATTTTAATCTATAGTAAAATAATTCAACAATACATAGTTATGTGGTTAGAATTCAGCAAATTAAATAATAATGTCATTTTCAGAATACTTTACATTGGAACTAAAAAATATTGAACAAAAGTTGTAAGAAAAATGACTTTTAATGTAAATAAATATAAATTACAGTTGTTACAAAACTCAGAGCTATATCAATATCTAGTATCATAACAAATAAAAAAATTTTTTCTCCTCTTTTTCCCCCAAATAATATATAAGCACATTTTTCAGAGGTCACAAGACATTTTTAAATGGTAGAAAAAATTTTAAATCAATTTACAAGTATAATCCAAACAATAAAATCTGGAACAGCGCTGCATCAGGCAAAAATATCCTAAAAATATTGTATTTGTTCAACTCCAGCAGAATAAATCAGAGTCAGTGTGACTAAAATAAGAAAATACCTGGAAATAGTGTAACTACAAAATTCAAGCTAATTCCTCATGCTAGCATAGATCTTCATTGAGTGGCATTTCTCCCTGCCAAACAGATTAATTTGTAGCATGATGAATTTTCATGAATAATTTCACTCTATCCTCATGACAATTTTCATATTTGTAATTAAGCCAAATTTATATATTCTGTGTGACAGAAGGTTCTAAACTCCATTGGCTACATGTTGCTTTCACAGCTATATCTCCAGTATTATCATAGTAAGCACTCAAAGACTACTTGTTAGATTAATGAACAAATGGAAGGAAAAATAAATGGTATCTATAGCTTAGTAGAGCTATAAATGAAGATAATACTACCAGGTTAAATTTTAGAAGTGACAAAACAAAGTAGAAGTAAGACTATATTTTGGGATCATTCATAATTCAGACAGTGAAAAAAATGGTGACCTTTGGAAAATTGTTCACCCTATTTCATAATGGAATCTTCCCACTTAGTAAATTAAACCTATTTATTTTTAAGTAGCAAATACCTGGTTCAAAATAAGTTTAGCCAGGGCACATTCTGTGTATGTATTCCCCATGTTACTGCAAGGACTTTATAGATATATAAATATTCCAAACAAAGTTAAATATATGTATGAAGAATTTTTGAAAATTCATTTTAAAAATAAAAAAGAAGAAGGAAAAAAACCCCACATAAACATTATGAAACAACCAAAAATTACAGCTTACTAAAAGGCTTATAAGAGGATAAAAAAGGATAATTTAAATATGTTATTATTCACCAGACTATTAATGAACTTAGCTCTTTGGAGAAAGATTTGTAGTTTTGGGAGAATTTTCTGAATAAAAGAAGTAAAAACATGGAAGTATGTTCATAGGCTTCAATTATTTTTCAGTGTTGCTAAAAGTCATGTGTTTTTATGAAAAATTTATTGCAGATTGCAGCTATTCAAAGACATTCTGCAATAAAAAAGGCTGGGTGGACATTTTGGTGGCTTTCATAACACTTTTGTATATGTGTGGGTTTTCTCCTTTTTTTCTTTTGTGCTTTAACTGTTTTTCTACTTCATTTTATCTTTTGTTAGACTTTTACAATATGTTTTAATTTATGTATTCCTTTTACCATCTTCTCTTGAAGCACTGCAATTTTTGCTAATTGCCATAGGCGTTAATTTCTTCCACTGGTTGAATAAGAAAGGCAGACATTCAGCAGCCATTTATTGACATCTGTGGGCAGATTTACAGATTCTGAGGTGTAAAAGCATAACAGCTCCTCAAAAGCCAGTGGATAATGATTGTAGCCTAGGGAAGCAGTGTATAAAGCTGGACTCCAAGCCTGATTCTGGGGAGTCAAATATGCACCCACAACAGAATCTTAATCTATGAAGGACTGCCCAACTGAGGAGAATGAATACTAGGCAATTCTTCCAGGTTTATTTAGAATTTCGCAAATGATGACTTTTCCCCCTTAATTAGGAATTTAGCTTTGAAGGAAATAGATGAATGTGGCATGCAGGTGAGCTTGCACAGCCATTGTGCACATGCATCATGTGAATCATTTTGACATTCCTGATCTCAGTAACTTCCTGTACTCTGGAATGTACCATCCATAAGAGGAGCTCTGTGATAGCTATACAAGGTCCTAAAATAAATCCTCATGGGCATGATGGGAATGCTAACTGTTCAGTAGGGATTGAAGAGGAAATATAAAGTGAGGAAAGACTCTGAAGACAATTCACAACCTTAAAAACATAGAGTGCAAGGCCCAGAGGAAGAGGCTTCTGGGTCCCCATCCATCCCACCACTCCCAGCCCAGAGGCAAGGGCTTCTGAGCCACCCTCCAACCTCTCCCAGCTCAGAGGAGGTGAGCCGTGCGGGCCCCAACAGCATCACTCCCCAAGTCAAAATGAGAAGACACATAAAAAAGTCTCAAACCCAGACTTCCAGATCACCTACAGCAACCCCAAAGGGAAATGAGATGGAACACTCTGATACTCAACCACCTGGAC